>CAUYLG010053252.1:0-90799 GCA_963573385.1 Cacajao melanocephalus | reverse complement strand
TAGAGGTTTTTAACACCCATTTTTAGACTGCATTCTAGCCTGGGCAGTAGAACAAGAATCCTGTTCTCTCTCCCTCTTTTTCTTCCTCTTTCTTTCTCTCGTACATTCTTTTTTTTTCTTTCTTTCACTCTCACTTTCTTTCCTCTCTTTTTTCTTTCTTTCAAAAAAAAAATAAAATAAAAATAAAAATAATAATGCATATTAATTCAAATAAGTGGAATGATAAGATACAATAAGCATGGTACCTAGCTGAGAACATCTTTGCAGTCTTCCTACTGAAGCAGTTAATCCTAGAAACTCTTTTCCAAAATTTCAAATGGTAAAGAGAAGCGTGGAGGAAAAGCTGTTTACCATTTTTGTGTGTTGCTATATTAATCATCTTTCCAGCTTAGAGAAAGTAGCAGTACATACATAGGCAAGTACACAGTTGTTTCCCCAAAAATACTGAATTTCAGAAGTTCTCTGTCATTCTCATGATAACCATTTTTGTTGTTTGAAAATCTTGACAATTAAGAAACTTGAGAATGAACTAAGCAAACACTATAGCTCCCTCCCTTTCAAAGTGCTGGCAAAGCACAGTACATCAAGTGCTGCTGGCTGGCTTGTCAAGACAGAGGCTACAATTCTGTGATAGGGCAGAAAGAGAAAGGCTGATTGGGGAAGGTTGTATAGAGGACCCTCCTTATTCAAAGATTCATTATGAGAGCCCCTGCAGAAAAGATTAACAAATAATCTAGTACTGACTTGTGAAATTAGTCCTCATTCAAGCATCTCTCTCCTCTTAGCATCTGTAAGTCATTGAACAGTCTCTCCAGTGCTGTAAACATTAAAGCAAAGCAAACGGATAGCACAGTGAAAATGCTAATCTCCTAGAAGCTGGAAAATGTCACGGAGCCTATGAAAATGATGTTAGGAAACAGCATGCAGGCAGCAGCAACGCGGAGGAAACAGGAGTGAACCGAAGCCTAGTGACCAACATGAGCCTCCTCAACAAGCCCAAGAGTGAGATGACCCCGGAGGAGATGCAGAAGCAAGGGGAGGAGGAATTTAACACAGGTCCACTCTCTGTGCTCACTCAGTCCATCAAGAACAGCACCCAAGTGCTCATCAACTGCTGCAACAATCAGAAACTCCTGGGCCGTGTGAAGGCCTTTGATAGGCAGTGCAACATGGTGCTGGAGAACGTGAAGGAGATGTGGACGGAGGTACCCAAGAGCGGCAAGGGCAAGAAGTCCAAGCCAGTCAGCAAAGACCGCTACATCTCCAAGATGTTCCTGCGCGGAGACTCAGTCACCATGGTCCTACGGAACCCGCTCATCGCTGGCAAGTAGGAGCCACCTATCCCTATCAGTCAACAGAACTCACTCCCTTGTCCTACCTAGACCGCTGCCGCTGGTGTTGAAAATAAAGCTCTGTGTTTTTTTCTAGTGGAAAAAAGAAAACAGCATGAACTGGCTGGGCATGGTGGCTCATGCCTGTAATCCCAGCACTTTAGGAGACCAGGGTGAGTGGATCATCTGAGGCCAGGAGTTCAAGACCAGCCTGGCCAACATGTTGAAACCCCATCTCTACTAAAAATACAAAAATTAACCAGGTGTGGTGGTGGATGCCCATAATCTCAGCTACTCGGGAGGCTGAGGAAGAGAATCGTTTGAACCCAGAGGCAGAGGTTGCAGTGAGCCAAGATGGTGTCAAAAAAAAAAAAAAAAGAAAAAGCTTGAACCATAGGCAAGAGTTTGACTAACAGCATAGAAGAAAAGAGTAAGATAAGGATGATAACATAATAGTTGCTCCCAAAAAGAATGACAAGAATATTTAAAAATTTAAGGGCAGCCCTTGAAAAATTGACAAGCCTCTCCTTATATCTTTATGGGGGAAAAAAATGACCATTTTCATGATCAAGCTATACAAGTCAAACATGAAGGGTATTCCATTGTGCTAGCATCCACTTTTATCAGAACAGAGCTTTCCCCCAAAGAAGGGAGCCACGGGAGGCTAAAGTGAGAGATGAAGCTGAAGTGAGAGATGAGACTGTGTTTGGCCCGGGCCATGGGGTGCACCTGAACTGGCTGAGTGAGCAGGGGAAATGGGACTAGCTCAGGAAGGAACTTGAATCAGAATGAGGAACTTGAACTATCATCTTTTTCACATGTTCACCAAGCTGGGGAGATAAGGATAGTCTTTACCAGGATTTACTACAGCATTTTCGAATTGGGGATTTTTTTTTTAATTATGTAAGGGAAAAATTTACAATACATTGCAATCAACTAATAGAATTATTATTTTATGGCACTTCTGTTTCAGTTTTACAAATATGTATACCTGTGTCACACGGCAAACATTGGTCTTACTGAGAGTCATGTAATCCGAAATTTGGGCGGGGCACAGTGGCTCACACCTGTAATCCCAGCACTTTGGAAGGCCAAGGCCAACGGATTGCTTGAGGTCAGGAGTTTGTGATCAGCATGGCCAACATGATGAAACCCTGTCTCTAATAAAAATATAAAAATTAGCCAGGCCTGGTGGCTCAAACCTGTAATCCCAGCTACTTGGGAGGCTGAGGCAGGAGAATCGCTTGAATCCAGGAGGTAGAGGTTGCAGTGAGCCGAGATCACACCTCTACACTCTAGCCTGGGTGACAGAGTGAGACGCCATCTCAAAAACAACACAACAGAAACCAAAGTTTGAAAGAAGGTGATATAGAGGAAGCTTTATGATCCTGTTATAGTTGAGAACCCCAGGAAGCCCTGGCTGAGCCACATTGGAGCACAGCACCAGACTGTGAAGTCCATGGGCTGTGGTTGCACTAATGTCCCCAGGTTCCAACCCCAGCACCTCCCTGCATGGTGCATGAGCTTGAGGGCCCATTCCTTGGCCCCACTGCCCACTCCTGCTGAATCCTTCTGTCTCCCCTGCTGCATGTGCATCTGGGTCTCATGGTGGAAAAAGTGTATGTTTTAGGCTCAGCTTGAGCTGGGTGTGAAGCTTAGTTCAGCCCCCTACTTTACATGTAAAGTAGTGGAGCCATTGTGATCCTCTGTTGCCTTTTCTGTAAAAGTGGGGGAAATAATACGTATCTCATAGGGTTCTAATGAGGATTTAAAAAACATATGTCACCTTTAATCAAGCTGTATTCTACTTCTAGGACTTCATCTCTGGAAGTACTCATATGTGCACAAATTCACATACAAGGATGGTTGATTGCAGTCTTATAAAACCAAACATCTGGAAGGAGGTTAAAAATCTACTAAGGGGTGGGCATGGTGGCTCACGCCTAAAATCTCAGCACTTTGGGAGGCTGAGGCAGGTGGATCACTTGAGGTCGGGAGTCCGGGACCATCCTGGCCAACATGGCCAAACCCTGTCTCTATTAAAAATACAAAAATTAGCTGGGCATAGTGGTACACACCTGTAGTCCCACCTGCTCAGGAGGCTAAGGCAAGAGAATTGCTTGAACCCAGGAGGCGGAGGTTGCAGTGAGCTGAGATTGTGCTACTTCACTCCAGCCTGAGTGAGACTCCATTTCAAAAAAAAAAAAAAAATCTAATAAGGGATTGATTTATTTCAAATTATGGCATAGCAATATAATGAAATACTATGCAGCTATTTAAAAGAATGAAGTATACCTAGGTCTACTTATATGGAAAGATATCTGCCTCACTACTTAGTGGAAAAAAACAAGTTACAAAATCCTGATCCCATTTTAAAAATATATATAGATTATTGGACATGGGTAAAGAAATGCTGTAATAGCATAAATATGGCCACAGTGGTTATCTTTGGGAAGTGGAATCATGGAGGACTTTAGATTTCTGTTTTGTAAAATTTTTTACAATGAGCATGTGTGACTTTCATATTCAGGAAAAAAATTTTTCTGAAAACACAGACACACACACACACACACACACACACATACACACACATGCATATATTACCCAGCATAGCAGTTCTGAGTAGTTAGTGGTTGTTAGGAGAGCTCAGTTTCAGCACGGGTGCTCTACATCTTTAAATATTCCTGTAGCAATGAATAGCCACTGTGCCTAGGGTTTCTGTGTGAATCCATACCCTCTTTTCTTTATTCTTGATAGACTCATTATTTTAGTTGAGGCCTTGTTCTCCTTTCCTTCATTAGCTTTAATCAGCAGGCTTGAGGCACCTGTCACAGGAGGTGCCATTATTCATTTTAATTTTTAAACTTAGAGTAGCAATTTAAGCTCATCCTAAACATGGAAAACAAATCTGCAGTTAGTGAAGTAAAACCTTAAAGTCACCAATTTCACCATGCCCTTCAGTCTCCCTACCCAAAGATGGCGGTGGTTCAGTGTGTGGTCCTCACAGCTTCTATGCATATGCAAGCGTGTCTGTGCACTTGTTCTTTGTTTTTTGAGACAGGTTCTCACTCTTGCCCAGTCTGGAGTGCAATGGCACAATATCAGCTCACTGCAGCCTCCACCTCCTGGGCTCAGGTGATACTCTCACCTCGGCCTTCCACGTATCTGGGACTACAAACATTTGCTGCCACACCCAGCTAATTTTTGTATTTTTTATAGAGATAGGGTTTCGCCATGTTGGCCAGGCTGGTCTCGAACTCCTGGGCTCAAGCCATCTGCCTGCCTCAGGCATGAGCCACCACACCCAGCTTGCACTTGTGTGGTTGCACAAATAAGATCATTATGCGTATCAAAAAATTCACTGCAGAGATTTATATATACCACATCTTTTTTAAGAACTGCGTAATATTCTACTTTGTAGATGTATTGTAATTTATTTCACCATTCCCATATTGACATAATTTTCACTATTGTTAGCAGAGCCACAAAAATATTATTTTACCTATATCTTTGCACACTTCAGTGACCAGATGTGTAAGATAAATTCCTGCAGGGGAATTAGCATTGGTCAAAGGGTATCCATGTGGATAGTTATCATGTGCACTGACTTATATTCCCAGTAGTACATGTATGAGTTCCTTTTCCCATACACACTTTCACCTGTACAAGCTGATTATTCTTTACACAAAATGCTTAGGACCAGATATGTTTCAGACTTCAGATTTTTTAGGATTTTGGAATATTTGCATATACATAATGTGATATCATGGGCATGGGACCCAAATCTAAACACAGAATTTATTTGTTTCATATAAACCTTATACAGATGCCCTGAAGGTAATTTTATGCAATATTCTTAGTAATTTTTGTGACCCATCACAGGAGGTCAGGTGTGGGATTTCAGATTTTAGAAAATTTTTGATTCTGTATTTTCAGGTGAGGGGTGCTCCACCTGTGTTCTGTATTATATATTGTTGTCTTATTATTGCTTTTCTTTGTTACTATTTTTAAATCTTTGGCAATTTGGTATGTGAAAAATGGATGTCGTTGTTCAATCTGAATTTCTTTCATCATGAGTGAAGTCATCATTTCTTCATTGCCACCATCCACTTGGAAATGTTATGCATGTCTGCAAATTTAGTTAGAATGCTGGCCTAGAGTTTGATTAGATGGTGGTAGAGAGATAATATGCTTAGAAACGTGGTCCTGGATAGAATGTTGAGGAAAAGTAGAGAGAGAAGATGATGCATTTTAGTATACTCATGGTTTCGTTTTTGGGCATCCATGGTGGGTGGAAGACATGTTGGATAGTGGTGTATTTTTGTGCATAGAAGTCTGTTAGTTATGTAGCTGCTGTTTCAGCATCCCTGAATTCCTCACCTGGCTGAAATGGGCCGTCTATTCACCTTTGCTCAAAATGACAGAAATCATGTCCAGTATTCTCTATGTACTTTTTCTAACTGAAATCTGGCATCATATTGACTCAGCTTCTAGAGGAACCAGCACAAGTGAATCAAGTTTGTATTCATCACCCAACAGTGCCTCGTATGCCAAAGTGGTTTCATGGAACTGCATTTCAGAATCACAGTTTGAAATGGTCATGTTCCAAACACCTATAAAGAAACTTGAAAAAGTGGCAAAATGTAGGCAGGGCCTTAAATGTAGAACGAATGTTCAGATAACTTTGCAAACAGCTTTTTGGTGATAGCTCAGTTACTTCTTGCCTCATCAGTTGTCCTTGGTGCGTAGGACATCCGTGACCCAGCATATATCAATGATAAAGTTTGTTCCAATACACATTATTTCTTCCTTTCAGAATGAGTGGCCTTGGCAGATGTGAAACCTCTCTGAGCAGGGACTGTCACTAAAGGGGGCATGCAGAGAGACTGTGTGGGGTCACATTGTGACGGAGACGTGGGTGAAGGAACTCACAGTCACCACTGGCTTTTCCGTCATTTTGGATGTCTTCACTGGTTTCTTCATTTCACCATCCAGAAATACTGAATTACAAAGAACACAATTCTTTCTGACTACCCTAGGCATCCAAAATTCAACCTTATGCAAACTTTGGTTGAGGACATTTTCCCTGATTCTTTTGCAGCTTCCAAGTCCCACTAGTTCTCCATTTTCAACCTATCAGCTGCTCTCTATGGATTTCGTGCCTTGAGATGTTGTCTTGCAAACACGCAGCATACACAACTAACTTATTGTTTCTCTTTTTAGAAAATTAAGCAGATCTGCATATAACTACATATACAGGCCTCTGGCCAATCAGAGGCAACAAGCATGACCTCACAAGTTTGTGTAAACTCAGTCAAAAGCAAAGGAACGCAATACAGTGGTCCTTTTATGGGTTAATATGATCTCACCCTCCCCCTACCACAGTCCACATCTTTCTATTTCTAAAAAGAGAGGGGCCCTGGGCTGGGAACCCCTTCAGTTATCCCTTCTGAATGGTACAAATCTCCTTTATCCCATCCCTCTGATGGTCCCAGTTGGTTTTAGTTGACCATGAAAGAAGGTAAATGCCTCAAGATCACACACCTCATCCTGCACCTGAAAAAAAAGGCATTTCACATTCACATTTTACTGGTGATGGGAGCCCTGAGTCAAAATCTGTATGTAGAAAACAGCCCAGGAGACGGGTTGCCCGGTCACTGGCACTGCAGCGTGCCGAGTTCCCTGCTCTGGGTCAGGTTGTTGAGACCGCATGAGGATGCGCTGCTGTCAAAGTGCCTGCTTTTTCCAATTAAGGTTCATCAGAGTGCATAAATCCACTGACAGCTCTCTTCAGACGGTTGTTCTCAACTTTAAATAAAATTTTGAAATAATTAACACCTGGTTTGCTTTTTAAAAATTTCGATTTTAAAAAAGATAGGGCAACAGGAGGGTGTAGATTGGGGGACTATGGAAGGCATTCTAATATGGGGGGAAGAGCACACATCTTTTGAATTTGACTTTGAACCCTGACTTCACTAAATATTTGGCTATATGACCTTGGGAAGGTTATTTTTAAGCTTTGATTCCCTTCTCTGGGAGTAGGAATAAGACTCCCTTGCAGTCTTGTGGACATTTATTAATAACAACTGTGAAACAGCACAGCATAGGGCTGGGTGTGAGTAACGGTGAGCTTGCCCGTCTCCTCTCCATCTCTTTTTATGTCACACTGTACCGGAGTCTTCTGTTTCTGCAGTTAAGGACAGCACTGGATGTCGTGGTGTGCTGACCCTAAGGAAATGACAGCCCACTTCCTCGGGGAAGTGGTGACGTAGACACAGGCAATCATATCTCATTCATAGAAGCAAGTCCCCTGCCACTGTGGACCACCGACATCTGAGAAAGGTGGGAAGAGGCTCAGAGGTAGGAGCTACCACCCCAGCCTCGGGTGTTACCAAGCTGCAGTCTTGGGGTGGGGGCACAGGCAGGGGGACCCTCCCCCCATCCCTGAGAGGTTCCTTCCTCCGTGAGCTGACAGGCTCAGCACCGGATGCACAGCCACCGCGGCCCCTGCTCTGTGAGGACTCTTGAGCCTCCAGCGGGGAATGACCCATGCTACTTGTTAAAGGCAGGCTCGGCCCCTTCAAGCTCCTCCTCACCAAGGTGCCTGCATGGCTACAGGATGTAAAGCAAAAGACCATCAGAAGGATGTGTGGAAAACACTGCGGTTAGAAATGAGCAGACATTCTTGATGGAGCGCGGACCTCTGGCTGACTGTGATCTGAGACATAAGAGTGCCAAGGTGCTGCTAAATCACTAGAACACTTGTGGACAACAGCAAGAGAAGGACACAGACTCTCCCATAGGAAGGCTCTGTGGTATGGAGGGAAGCAGGAGCTGTGGTGACAAAGGGCGCAGGCCCCTTTCTGGTTGTCTTGGGACAAGTCATTTAGTGGTGGCGGAGCTAGGGCTCGTGGTGGCAGTCTTGCCGTCCCCCCATATCAAGGTCTTGCTGTGTGCCAACCACTCTCAGTAGTATCATGTCCCAACAGCCCTATGAGGTAGGTACTATGATTATGCCTATTTTAATTTTAATTATTTTTAGGTTATCTCGAGGTTGCAGAGCTCTCTGTTTAGATGAAGAATCTCAGACTCAGAGGTGAAATGATATGCAGGTGGAGCCAGTCTCACTATTTTCTGTCTAATGTCTCTTAGCCTTCATTTCTCATCTGCAAAATGGGGATTAAAAAAAAACAATCTCATAGAGTTAGAGAAATAATGAATAACTCACAAGTCTGTGATATGAAATAGGTGTTTGGGCTCATGCCTGTAACCCCAGCACTTTGGGAGGCTGAGGCAGGCAGATCACTTGAAGTCAGGAGTTCAAGACCAGCCTGGCCAACATGGTGAAACCCCATCTCTACTAAAAATATAAAAATTAGCCAGACATGGTGGCACACGCGTGTAATCCCAGCTACATGGGAAGCTGAAGCAGGAAGATTGCTTGAGCCTGGGAAGTTGGGGCTGCAGTGAGCCACTGCACTCCAACCTAAGCAACAGAGTGAGACCCCCATCTCAAAAAAAAAAAAAAAGCCCAGCGAAAACAAATGCCAAATGCAACACTGGGTGTTACAGTAGCAGCTGCTGTAAGCAGGGAGTAGCCTGAGTGTGCCTTACGTGTGGAAAGGGCACTGGTTCTTTCAGCCACACCGGCATATGCAGAGAGCGGGCCTTATCCTAATATTTTGTTGTTGTACAAAGAGTGGTACCATCTTTCGGACAAATCCTGAAAAAAAATATATTTGGCTTCAGTAGGTATACCACATGCTGATTATCCTAGCTCACTCTGTAACTCCAGTAAGATGTTATGGTCCAATGATTCGAAGCTGATTTTTCCTAATGAAGTAGGAAAGCTTTATTTAGAGGCCCTTTCCCTTGCTCAGCCGGGGTTGAGCAATGTGTAGAGTCTCTTTGACTAGGAAAGAGTGGTGCTGTAGCACTTAACCTCCAAGGAGATTATTTCATAAAATATTGATTTTTATGCACTAAAAGGAGATAGTTCATGAATAGAAAATGTAAGCATAAGCAAAATTTTTTCAGTCCTCTCAGTTCATAAACACAAAAAGTAATGAATCCTGTTACCAACTGAGGCTGATGTCTACTGTACCTACTGGGAAAGAGGCAGAACTAGAAAATTATCCTTCCCCAATGTTATAACTGCAAGAACTGTTGTACCAAAAGTAGACCAACCTGGATGGTACAGCCTTTTCCTGTAGGCTGCCAAGGCAAGGCTGTAGACTTTGCTGCAAGTTGGGCCAGGCACAGTGGCTCACGCCTATAATCCCAACACTTTAGGAGGCCGAGGCGGGTGGATTGCTTGAGCCCAGGAGGTCTAGACCACCCTGGGCAACATGGTGAAACCCTGTCTCTACTAAAAATACAAAAATGAGGAGCCAGGCACGGTGGTGCATGCCTGTAGTCCCAGCTATTCAGGAGGCAGAGGTGGGAAGATTGCTTGTGCCTGGGAAGCGGAGGTTGCACTGCTGCACTAAAGCCAGGGCAACAGAGCAAGACCCTGTATCAAAAAAAAGAAAAAAATGGTAGGCTTGTTTGCCTCCATAAACC
The DNA here is from genome assembly GCA_963573385.1 of Cacajao melanocephalus. Lineage (NCBI taxonomy): Eukaryota > Metazoa > Chordata > Mammalia > Primates > Pitheciidae > Cacajao > Cacajao melanocephalus. Next base: position 80,906 of record CAUYLG010053252.1, on the reverse strand, counting down.
AAGCTATCACTGAGCCTTTTCCCAACTTTTCCCAATATCAGATCCATCTTACTGAGCTGTTGCAGACCAAAAATACGGTTTCACTAGATATTGCTGTCTTACAGATGCCAGCAGCCATGCCACATCACCTAAAGTGGTGTTGTCATGCTATGTCCTGACAGCATTTTTGCACCCAGCCCTCCCCCTCCCCATTTTATCTCTAATTCATCATCACTCTTGACCTTATTCTATCGCTGTTAGGTAGCTATCCTGGGGTTGAAACAGCCTGGAGGGGTAAAAGGGCAGTGGTCTCAGAATCTAGAAGCAAGGTTATGGCCAGGCACAGTAGCTCACACCTGTAATCCCAACACTTTGGGAGGCTGAGGTGAGAGGATTACTTGAGCCCAAAAGTTTGAGACCAATATGGCAAGACCCCGTCTCTACAAAAAATAAAGAAGTTAGCTGGGCATGGTGGCATGTACCTGTGGTCCCCGCTACTCAAGAGGCCGAGGTGAGAGGATCACTTGAGTCCAGGAGTTCAAGACTCCAGTGAGCTATGATCATACCACTGCACTTCAGCCTGGGTGACAGAGCAAGACCCTGTCTTACCAGAAAAAGGGAGAAGGTATCATGATTACGTTTCAACTCACATTGTCACTGAGCTATCTTGAGCAAGTCAGTGAATTACTCTTAACGTTTGTTTCATTGTGTATAAGGAATGCTGACAGATGTTGTGAGGATCAAATGAGAAAATGCAGGTGAAAGTGCTGTAAAAATAAGTGCAACGTCATAATGAGATCTCAGTTCACATCCACTAGGATGGCTCGAATCAAAAAGACAGATAATAACAAGTGTTGGGTGAGTATGTAGAGAAATTGAAACCCTCATATATTATTGCTGGTAGGATTGTAAAGTGGTTCCTCTGCTTTGGAATACAAGGTGGCTGTTCTTCAAACAGCTAAATATAGACTTACCCTGTAATCCAGAAATTCTGCTTCTAGGGAATTCCAAGAGAAATGAAAACATGCATCTACACAAAACCTTGTACATGAATGCTTATAGCAACATTATTCATAATGGCCAAAAAGCGGAAACCACCCAAGTGTCCATCAGCTGTTGAGTGGATAAATAGAATGTCGTATATCCATGCACCTGAATATTATTCAACAATAAAAGGGTATGAAGCGCTCATATGCTACAACATGGATGACCCTTGAAAACATTATGCTAAGGAAAGGAAGCCATCCATGAAAGACCACATATGGCAATTCCACTTATACAAAATATCCAGAATAGGCAATCCATAGAGAGAAAAAGTAGATTAATGGTGGCCGGGGGCTCAGTGTCAGGGGAGGAATGGGTATAACTGCTAATGGGTCCAGGATTTCTTTTTGGGGTAATGAAATAGTACTAAAATTGATTTATCAGTATATTCTGACATACTAAACTCCATTGAATTTTTCTTTAACTGAGTAGATTGTACGGTATGTGAATTTCATTTCAGTAAAGCTGTTATGGGAAAAAATGAGGGCAACACAAAGGCCGTTATTAATAATAATACTGGGTTTTCAGCAAATGACCAAATGGAACTGAACTCCAGCACAGATCAATTCTGGGCTTGATCAACCTATTACCAATACGTCTGAAATTCGGGATGCATCTTATAACGGAAGATGTCTCACAATCTGCTAGCCAGGCCACAGTCGTCATTGCTTGCGTGTCCATGAACCTCAAAAGCACCAGTGTCCAAACTTAGAAAATGGGTATCAGTTGCTTGGAATAAAATCCCAGAAGGAAGAATGAAGCACTCCTTTCCTTCCTGGGAACCAAATGTTTATGGGAAAAGAGGTAGGGAGAATGATAAATCATCACGTGCTTGGCAATAATCTTGAAGCAGGAATCAAAAATAGGCAAGCAAAGAGCCCAGCCCAAGAGCTTTTAGTACTGTTGGATTCTCTTAAGAAATGCTGCATCACCAATGCCCTTGGTGGCACAGAGGATGATATTGACTGAAGAAGCAGCGAAGCAGACTCTGAGTCAAACAAGTGATTCACAAGGCTAGGATTCTGAATGAGAACACAATTTAGGAATATTTTATTTTATTTATTTATTTATTGAGACAGAGTCTCACTCTGTGGCCCAGGCTGAAGTGCAGTGGCCTGATCATGGTTCACTGCAACCTCCGCCTCCCAGGTTCAAACGATTCTCCTGCCTCAGTCTCCTGAGTAGCTGAGATTACAGGCATGCACCACCATGCCCAGCTAATTTTGTATTTTTAGTGGAAACAGGATTTCACCATGTTGGCCAGGCTGGTCTCAAACTCCTGGCCTCAAGTGATCCACCCACCTCGGCCTCCCAATGGGCTGGGGTTACAGGAGTAAGCCACCACACCGGGCCTATTTTTATTTTTTTTTTGAGACAGAGTCTCATCTTGTTGCCTAGGCTGGAATGCAGTGGTGTGATCTCAGCTCACTGCAGCCTCCACCTCCCAGGTTCAAGTGATTCTCATGCCTCAACCTCCAGAGTAGCTGGAATTATAGGCATGTGCCACCATGCCCAGCTAGGTTTTGTATTTTTAGTAGAGATGGGGTTTCACCAAGTTGGCCAGGCTGGTCTCGAACTCCTGGGCTCAAGTGATCCTCCTGCCTCAGCTTCCCAAAGTATTGGGATTATGGACGTGAGCCACTGTGCCTGGCCAAGAAGACAATTTAGGAATATTTTAAATCAATTTATTTTGCTTAGATTTTCCTTTTTATGCATGCAAAAAAGTGTTAAATGTTTCAAAAATCTAAGTCTAAAAGAGCAATTTCAAAAAGTATAAAATAAAATGGTAAGTGATAAGGAAGCATCATCTCATAGTTTAACTGGAGCATTTTTCCTTTCTGAGGACTGCATAATATAATCGTGTAATCATCATATTTGGTACTTATTATGAAAGATAGTTCTTAAGGGTGGCAGTAACTGTTTTCTAAGTTCAATGTGACATCTCTAGCTGCTATGATGATTTTTTTTTTTTAAACAGAGTCTCACTCTATCACCCAGGCTGGAGTGCAGTGGTATGATCTCGGCTCACTGCAACCTCTGCCTCCTGGGTTCAAGCGATTCTCCTGCCTCAGTCTCCTGAGCAGCTGGGACTACAGACATGTGCCACCATGCCTAGCTAATTTTTGTATTTTTAATACAGATGGGGTTTCACCATGGTGGCCAGGCTGGTCTTGAACTGCTGGCCTCAAATGATCCGCCTGCCTCAGCCTCCCAAAGTGCTGGGATTATAGGCGTTAGCCACCATGCCCAGCCTGAAAATTATCATAGCATAATTCTCACTACTCAAGCATTGAGATTAGTTGACACTTGTTTCAGGACTGTCATAGAATGTTCATTTGGGCTGGGCACAGTGGCTCACACCCATAATCCCAGCCCTTTGGGAGGCCAAGGCAGGAAGATCATTTGAGCCCAGATCAAGCAGACCAGCCCCCATCTCTACAAAACAAAACAAAAAAATAGCTGGCTATGGTGGCATGTACCTTTTTGTGTGTGTGTGGTCCCAGCTAGTTGAGAGACTGAGGTGGGAGGATCGCTTGAGCCTGGGAAGTTGAGGCTGCAGTGAGCCATGCTTGTGCCACTGCACTCCATTCTAGGCAAGAGAGTGAGACCCTGAATTTAAAAAAAAAGTTTCTGTGAGTGTTAAGAGCTGTGTGCTTTCTATTGCTCCCTTACTCTGTGTCAGGCACTGTGCTAAATGCTCTTCATGCATTTCTCATTGGCATCTAACAACAATAATATGTGGAAGGTAAAATACAATTTCCTATTTTACAGAAGTGGAAACTGAGGTTAAGGAATATTAAATAACATTCCCAGAGTCCTTCAGCAACTCAGTGACAGAGCTAGGTCCTGGATCTGTCTGACTTCAAAAGATCATGCCCTTGATGTTCGGCCAGGACACCTTTATGGCTGATCTGAATCGGGTCTTAAAAATCACAGACAATTAAACACAAGGGGAAACAGGAAGCAGTTGGGTATAGAAGTGTTTTGTTTTGCTTTTTCAGACAAGGTCTCAGTTGCCCAGGCTGGAGTACAGTCGTGTGAACACGGCTCACTGCAGCCTTGAATTCCTGGGCTCAAGTAACCCTCTGGCCTCAGCCTCTCAAGTAGCTGGGACTACGGGCATGCGTCATCACACCTGGCTATTTTTTTATTTTTAGTAGAGACGAGGTCTTGCTATCTTGCTCTGGCTGGTCTCAAACTCCTAGGCTCAAGCAATCCTCCCACCTCAGCCTCCCAAAGTATTGGGATTACAGGCCTGAGCCACCCCGCCCAGCCAGATATAGAAGTTAGATGGGAGTTGCAGACTTCTGGTCTTTCTCTCACTACACTAACAGTCAACTTGGCCAGCTCTGGGTTTTCCATGTTACTCAATGGAAGTCAAAGCAAACACAAGTGAGAATCTATAGTTACAGGTTCCAGTGTTCTCCTGTAAATTCTGCCGGTGAGGTATAAAATAAAGTTTCTGTCTTTCACCTTTATTGTCCCAGCATTCTGGGGTTTTTTGTTTTGTTTTGTTTTGTTTTGTTTTTGTATGCTGAAATACCGATGGAGAGAACTACAGAAGATTTGAGATGTAGAACCGGAATAAGCATAACCTACAGCAAAATCCCAAATCACAGAACTTCAGAGCTCTAAAGACTCTCAGAGGCCAGGCACAATGGCTCACGCCTGTAATCCCAGCACTTTGGGAGGCCAAGGCAGGCAGATCACTTGAGGTCAGGAGTTTAAGACCAGCCGGGCCAACATGGTGAAACCCCGTCTCTACTAAAAATGCAGAAATTAGCCGGACATGGTGTCATGCGCCTGCAGTTCCAGCTACTCTGGAGGCGGAGGCAGGAGAATCGCTTGAACCCAGGAGGTGGAGGTTGCAGTGAGCCAAAATTGTGCCACTGCACTCCAGTCTGGGTGACAGAGCGAGACTCTGTCTCAAAAAACAAACAAAAAGCTCTGAGAAATTGGCACACATTAAAACCGCCTATGCAGCTCTTCCCAGACAGCTGTTGAATGAGAGTCTCAGAGCCTGTTGGTCTAAGAACTACATTCTCAGTGGTTCTCAAAATAGGATTCCTGGACAGCAGCTTCACATCACCTGGGAACTTGTTAGAAATGCATATTTTGGCTGCGTGAGGTGGCTCACGCCTGTAATCCCAGCACTTCGGGAGGCCAAGGCGGGCAAATCACCTGAGATCAGGAGATTGAGACCAACCTGACCAACATGGAGAAACCCCATCTCTACTAAAAATACAAAGTCAGCCGAGTGTGGTGGCGCATGCCTGTAATCCCAGCTACTTGAGAGACTGAGGCAGGGGAATCGCTTGAACCCGGGAGTCAGAGGTTGCAGTGAGCTAAGACCGTGCCATTGCACTCCAGCCTGGGCAACAAGAGCGAAACTCTATCTCAAAAAAAAAAAAAAAATGCATATTTTGGGGTCTCACCCCAGACCATTGGATTAGAAACTCTGGTGGCAGGGCCCAGCAACCTGTGCTTTACCAACCGAGCCTTCCAGGAGGTTCTCAAACTTTAGCAGGTTTGAGAACCCCTGAACTAGACCAAGAATTTGGATACAATCCTAAGGTCATTCTTTCTTTTTGGAAGTATATCATGGCTCTGTTTCAGATTCAATTTCTTCAAATTCAAAATATTTATGTTCATATTTTATATACTTGGACTTTTTAAAGCATTTATGTATTTAAAAACACAAGAATCCTAGCCTAAAATTATGAACCTATTTTCTTTTTTTGTTTTTTGAGACTGGGTCTCATTCTGTCATTCATTGCAGCCTCAATCTCCCAGGCTCAAGCGATCCTCTCACCTCAGCCTTCTAAGTAGCTGGAACTACAGGAGTGTACCACCAACCCTGGCTTTTTATTTTTTGTATAGTCAGGGTCTCACCATGTTGCTCAGGCTGATCTCAAACTATAGACTCAAGCAATCCTCCTATCTTGGCCTCCTAAAGTGCTGGGATTACAGGCATGAGCCTCTATGCCCGGCCCTGATTCTATTTTTCTACTTCCTCCTTAACATCGACTAAAAATAGCTTTAAAAGTTTGTCACTTCTAAGTGTTTTCTGAATTAAATTATAAAATATTAGATGATAAAACAACCTTTTATTTAAAAAAAATCCACTGTGGTAGTGCAGAAGTAGATACAGGGTATGGCTGAAACTATTTTAGAAAATTCCTTGCTACATTTACTTTGCTGTATAGGTATTTTGTTAAAGTTAATACATTTATTAAAAATCACTTTTCCAATTTACTGACTCAAGTAAAAATAATTAGTGAAAAGTTACTATAGTCCATAAGGAAAGAAGGAAGACACTTTCCCAGCTCTTGAATATCTTGAATCAATTTAACTTCTGAAATACTCCTTGTAGTCCTACTATTTTGATTTAAAACTTGGTCGGGAAGGGAAGAATTTGTTCAGGCCAGCCATTTCCCAAATGGCATTTCTGCAAGAGGTCAAAAATTATTTCTCAAAGAAAAGATTCTGTCATAAGTACATTTGTGAGATGCTGTATTGAAAAAATTAAATGGGTAGATTCACTTCATGACTTTGTAGAGTTTTTAATATGGTAATACGGACTGTAAATCTCTGGGGGTGGCGGGGAAGGAGGAGTGTTGTGCATAGCATTTGCCAGACTTTTTTAAATAAAATTTTTTAGAAAGAAACTAACACAGCATTGTTTATAAGGACCTCGGAAATAGATTTGTTGTATAGAATCTTTCTTTGTAATGGTAATTCATGCAAAGAAATTTTACCTATAAATTCTTTTGATGATTACCTTAGTTTGTAAAATATCCTGCTAGCTGGTTTTTGGTGTCCTGAAACTAAAATTTAGCCCCTGGGTGTATGAAATGTTTTGAGATGCATCTCTGCTTTCAATAATTCCTTTTATGTTTTCTAAAAACATCTCTTCTAGAATAATGTGGGATTTTTTTTTTTTTAGCAATTCAATAAATATAAAGTGAGCATGACAGGTATTGTTCAAATTAAAATCTTTGTTAAAATTGTTTTTAATGTTGATTATAGGCAGAAAAGGCCAGCTGGCATTATGACCTTACTGGCGATAAGATAAAGTTATTTCAACTATTAATATTTTCTCAGTGAATATGTATTGAATGTAATGTTAAATAATGTTTTGTTCAGTAGTGAGGGCTCTGAAGAGAAGTACATATTAGTCTTCTATTGTTGCATGACAAAAATGATCATACACAGAGGCTTTCAACAGCACCCACGTATTAGCACCCGGTTCTGTAGGTCAGAAGTTCAGTTTGGCATAGTCAGATTCTCTGCTCAAGGGGATCACAAGCCCAAATAAAGTGTTGGCCAAATCGAGCTTACATCCACTTCCAAGTTCCTTCAGGCTCTATTGGCAGAATCCACTTCCTTGTGGCTCTCTAAGTGAGGTCCCACTTTCTTGCTGATCAGTAGTAGGGTATTGCTGTCTGGTTCTAAAAGCTGCTTTCAGGTCCTTTTCCTGTGACCCACAACACCCTCAAGCCAGCAAGGGCGAGTCTTAGTCTTCTTGTGCTTTGAATCCCTGTCTGCCTCTCGCGCTTTGCTTTTAATGATTTAATGTGATAAGGGTCAGACCCACCTGGGTAATCTCCCGTAGCATTAACTTCAGCTCTGCCATCTAACACAATCTAATCATAGGAGTCAGCTCTCATCATACTCACTCATTCCACCTGTGTTCAAAGGGGAAGGGATTCTCTAAAGATGGGCTCAGGGGAGGTCATCGAGGATCATCTTAAGAGTTCTGCCTTCCACAAAGTATAAGACACATCCCAGTGCTCCCAAGTTAACAAGTAAAAGGTGATAGACTATCACCTTTTACTTGTTAACTTGGGAGCAATTAACAATGTCACAGCCATTGTGACACATACCTGTAGTCTCAGCTACTTGGGAGTCTGAGGTGGGAGGATGGCTTGAGCTCAAGAGTTTGAGGCTGCAGTGAACTATAATGGTGCTGTTGAATAGCCACTATACTGCAGCCTGGGCAACATAACCAAACCGTCTCTCAAAAAAATTAAATAAAAAGTAAGAAATAGATATACAAATATGACTAGAATGTACAATTTAAAATGAATACTACAATCCGTGCTGTAGTCGTTTATAAAAAGGTGATTATCGATGGAAAAAAATTGATTAGAAAGGTCACATAGAGTTTTTTTAAATCACCAGGTACAGTGGCACATGCTTGTAGTCCTAGCTACTTGGAGGCTGAGACGGGAGGATTACTTGAGCTCAGGAGTTTGAGTCCAACCTGGGTAACATAGTGAGACCCTATCTCCTAAAAAAAAAAAAAAAAAATTGAACTCGACCGTGCGGGATCATTATAGTAATGGTTATCACTGATTGAGTTATAAACCCCTAGTACAGCTCAGTACAGCTCAGTGCTAGGGGTTTATAACTCAATCAGTGATAGCCATTGCTATTATCATGAGGTAATGAGGCATGCTCATTCAATCCTTACAAAAATCCTACAATTAGTCCCATTTTGTAGATAAGAACGAGTTAGATGACTTCCACAACAGTCCAGATGAGTGATATATCAAAGGCCTTAGGTGACAGGTGAACCATATGAAGGGACAGTGGATGGGTGAAATTTGGGAAGGTCAGATGCAATGGCTCACACCTGTAATCCCAGCACTTTGGGAGGCTGAAGCGAGAGGATCACTTGAGGCCAGGAGTTTGAGACCAGCCTGGGCAACATAGAGAGACCCCATAGACCGAATTTCTACAAAGAAAAAAGGAATTTGCTGACTCATGGATGTATAGTATTGGTATGGTTTGAATGTTTGTCACCTCCAAAACTCATGCTGAAACCTGATCCCCAGTGTAACAGTATTGAGAAGTGGGGCCTTTGGGAGGTGATTGGATCATGAGAAGCCTCATGAATGGGTTAATCCATACATGGATTAATGGGTTATCATGAGAGTGGATTAGTCATCAAGAGAGTGGGTCAAGAAAATTCGGTATTGGCCAAATTAAGGTTGAGTTATCTGTATTACATCCAAGTAGAGATGACCAGTAGAAACTTGGACACACAGGCAGGCCTGAGGCTCAGCAGAGAAGTCTGTCCTCAGAGAGGCAGATTTTTGGAATCTCAGTGCTCTGGAATGAATTCAGCCTATTTATTCACGTTCCCACTACCTTATGCTAGGCCCTAGGAATACAGATATGAAGATACAGATCCTGCCATGGAGGAGATGTAAACTCACATACACCTGCGCAGATGTTGTGCTGTTACAATGAGCACATGCGTAGCATGCAATGAGAGCATTTACATGGGGTGACTTCCCAAAGCAGAGCACTCCAGGCAGATGAGAGTAAAACCAGGAGGGAAAAATAGAAGAGAGATCTTCTGTAGACCATGTGACAAGTGATGAAAGAGCCAAAAACTGGGGTGGCCAGAGAGAAAATGGAATTTAGGTTAAGATGGTGGTGTGTTTAGTCCTGTGGGGCTTTTTGGGGTTTTTGTTTTGTTTTGTTAGGTTTTTGAAATGCAGTCTCACCCTGATACCCAGGCTGGAGTGCAGTAGCGTGATCTCAGCTCACTGCAACCTCTGCCTCCCAAGTTCAAGCGATTCTCCTGCCTCAGCCTCCCAAGTAGTTGGGACTATAGGCGCCCACCATCACACCTCGCTAATTTTTGTATTTGTATCAGAGATGGGGTTTCACCATGTTGGCCAAGCTGGTCTTGAACTCCAGACTTCAAATGATTCACCTGCCTCAGCCTCCCAAAGTGCTGGGATTACAGGTGTGGGCCAGTGCACCCAGCCCTAGTCGTGTGGGGTGTTTTTTGTTTTTTTTTTTGAGACAGAGTCTTTCTCTGTCGCCAGGCACCAGGCTGGAGTGCAGCGGCACAATCTCGGCTCACTGCAACCTCCGCCTCCCGGGTTCAAGCAATTCTCCAGCCTCAGCCTCCTGAGTAGCTGGGACTACAGGCGCACGCCACCATGCCCAGCTAATTTTTGTATTTTTAGTAGAGACAGGGTTTCACCATGTTGGCCAGGATGGTCTCAATCTCTTGACCTCATGATCCTCCCGCCTCGGCCTCCCAAAGTGCTGGGATGACAGACTTGAGCCACCGCGCCCGGCCGTCGTGTGGTTTTAAATGGTGCACTCAGTATTGAGGATGCAGGAGACTGGCCCAAAAGGTGCACAGACTGTCCACAAAGAGGCGTCTTACAGCACATTTACTTTGGGTCAGTTTACTGTGGTCCTGGAGCTGTTCCTCAGGCTCAGAAGTGTAATTTATTTGTTAATTATCGTTATTATTACTGAGTGGAAGCAGCTGCATTTCTCAGCAGTGGCCTTACTTTAGCCAAGCTCATCAAAACTGATTATCCACAGGTATGCATGCAGCTGAAGGCCAATAAATTTGGTCTGCAGGGGGATCTGCAACTGGCAGCCTGTCTGTCAGATCAGGGCCCCTGCCATGAAAAACAAACTGCTTCAGGGTTGCTGTGGGATCTAACTAGTGAAGGGCATTATTAGGTGATTTCAGTGTTCACCCATCAGGGCCTGAACTGTCACGTTCATTCCTCAGGAGATATGGGTAGGCTTTCTCATTGACTTAACAGATGGGTGTTGCCTACTTTTCACTCCTTGGGCTCCATTTTCTGACCCTTCTACTCACATGCAATGGTGCGATCTCTGCTTACCGCAACTTCTGCCTCCTGGGTTCAACCAATTCTCCTGCCTCAGCCTCCCAAGTAGTGAGACTACAGGTGTGTGCCACCACGCCCAGCTAATTTTTGTATTTTTAGTAGAGATGGAGTTTCACCTTCTTGACCAGGATGGTCTCGATCTCTTGACGTCGTGATCCACCTGCCTCGGCCTCCCAAAGTGCTAGGATTATAGGCATGAGCCACCTCTCCCAGCCTCTACAATCACTTTCAAACCCTACTTCCCTGATATTACTCCCAGGTTTTGATTGGAGTTTCGGGTTACCTCGAGCTCCACAGTCACTCATTTACAGAGCAGGCAACCTGTTGATTTACTCTTGCCAATTACATCTTTTTCTTTTTTAAGAGACAGGGTCTCACTACGTTGCCCAGTCTGGTCTCCAACTCCTGAGCTCAAGTGATCCTTCTGCCTCAGCCTCCCAAAGTGCTAGGATTACCGGCATGAGTCACCATGCCCAGCCTCAAATATGTCTGTGGTGTACGGATTTAACCAGGTGCATCTCAGGTGACGACTTTAGATCTTAAGGGGCAGGCCACAGTTGCCCCCACAAAGAAGAGTCAGAGAGGATAGACCAGGAGGGTAGGCTGAGATTGAAAAGTCCTTGAAAATCTATTTAAGGAGATTGTGCTTTGTCCTCTAAATACTAGGGAACCTCTAGAGGTGTGGGTTTGGGGCAGTGGGACAGCTTGATGAAATCAATGTTTGGGGCCTGCAGGTAAACTGCACTAGAGTAAGGAGAAACCAAAGGCCGAGAGCCCAGATAAGAAGCCAAGGCAAGGGAGGTAGATGGGGCATGCAAGGCCCAGCCTAAGATGGTGCCAAAATCCCAAAAGGAAAAGCTACATTCAATAGACATTTCACAGAGAGAAGCAAGACGACTTGGTGTATTAGTCTGTTTTCCACTGCTATAAAGGAATACCTGAGGCTGGGTAATTTATAAAGAAAAGAGGTTTATTTGGCTCATAATTTTACAGACTGTATAAAAAGCATGGCACCAGCCTCAGGAAGCTTTTACTCATGGAAGAGGTGAAGAGGGACCAGGCAGGTCATATGGCAAGATAGATAGAGCAGGAGAGAGGAGGAGGCGCCAGGCTCCTTTAAACAACCAGCTCCCACTCATTACCTCAGAGAGGGCACCAAGCCATGCATGAGGGATCCACCCACGTGGCCCAGACCCCTCCCACCAGGCCCCACCTCCAGCATTGGGATTGACATTTCAACATGAGATTTGGAGAGAAGCAATATCCAAACCGTATCATTTGGTGATGGCCTGTAGTGGATAACTAAGAGGAAAGCATTGATCCCCTATTTTTCTTTAGTTCTGTGATTATTACTGGCAGCATTTCAGGTATTTTTAATTACCATTATACTTTGTTTTAGGTTAGTATTTATAAGCACTGTATATGTGTAAAACCATATTACTTCAGTGTGATGAGTAATCAGGGTCTGGCTCCTCCACTCTGGTTCACTTAGTACATTTAAAAGAATGAGCAACTTGTGGCTGGATGTGGTGGCTCAAGCCTATAATTCCAGCACTTTGGGACACCGAGGCAGGGGGATCACAAGGTCAAGAGATCAAGACCATCCTGGTCAACATAAAAAAAAAAATTGTTACAATTCAGATATGCCTTTCTTGGTTCAAGTGTATGTTAGCTATAGGAATGATTATAGGACATTCAGATAGTCTCGAAAAAACCTCATGTTTAATGACTATTCACGGGGAGAATTGGCCAAGGGAGGCAGAAATGAAGGGCTCAACGGTAGTAGAACAGGTGAGTCCAAAGGTGGTGCTAAGATTCTAAGTCAGGTGTTGATAAAAAGAGTCAGACTCTGTGACATTGGAAGAGATTTATTCTGAGCCAAATGAATGACCAATAGCCCATGACAAAGCCTCAGGGGATCCTGACACTATGTGCCCAAGGTGATTGGGCTACAACTTGGCTTTATAGATTTTAGAAAGACAAAAGGCATCCATCAATACCTGTAAGATGTACATTGGTTTGGTTTGGAAAGGTGGGACAACTGGAAGGTGGGAGTGGGGGTGAGGGCTTCCAGGTCATAGATGAATCAAAGATTTTCTTATTGGAAATTGGCTGAAAGAGTTGACTGATTGTCTGAAGACTTAGAATCAATAGGAAGGAATGTCTGGTTAAGATAAGGGGTTGTGGAGACCAGGGTTTTGGTATGCAGGTCAGAAAACTCATTGTACATGTTTCTTTTTAGACTTAAAGAGTCTGTTCTGTCAGTCTTAAGGTCTGTATTGATCTTAATGCTGGTCTGCTGGGTCTGAATTCAAAAAAGGAGAAGGGTTTCATGAGGCATGTCTGATCCCCCCTCCCATATCATGGCCTGAACTAGTTATTCAGGTTAATTTTGGAATGCCCTTTGCCAAGAGGAGGGGTTCATTCAGATAGCTGAGGGGAGGGGTTCATTCAGATGGCTGAGGGGCTTAGAATCTTATTTTTGGTTTACACAGGCTTATTATAATCAACTTATAGCAATCTTCTCCCTCCCAACCTAGCAACACACACACTTGCTTTGCACATACTTTAATCACATCTTCTCCCTCAGGTAGATTTTCATTGTCATTTACCCTGATTCACCTGCACTAAGAGGTTCCCTGGGATGCAAACACAGCCTGTGCCAGGCCCTCACTCTCCATGCACTCTGGGCTCCCCAGCTGCCCCAGAGAACCCCTCTGCGCTGCATTTCATCACGAAACCACAAAATCATCCTCACTCTGAATAGCCCCCTCTAACCTCATGAGGAATAAGGGCATGCTGGTCAGGAAATATGCTTGAGAATAAGCATTTCATGAAAGTCACCCCAAGGCATGACAGAAGCATCAGAAATTACCAGGGAATAATTGAGTTGAACATCTTTGCATAATTTTTTTAATGTATGAAAACAAAAAGCCAAAAACAAAAACAAAAACAAAAAACTATGCTTCCTTTGGGCCATCAGTAGAGAAACTGCAGAATTCCTTTGGTTACAACGGACCTAGGAAGATGAAGTTTGACCAACCCCAGTTCAGGAGGCTCTTCTGCAGCAACATCCTTGTCAGACAAACACGCAGGTGCTATAGCATGAACCGAAAAGTATCTGAGACGGGTCTCAAACAATTTAGAAGTTTATTTTGCCAAGGTTATGGATCATGACCCGTGACACAGTCTCAAGAGGTCCTGAGAACATGTGTCGAAGGTGGCTGGGTTACAGCTTGGCTTTATATACTTTACAGAGACATAAGACATCAGTCAATACATGTGAGGTATGCACTGGTTTGATCCAGAAAGGAGGGACGACTAGAGGGTGGGGGCTGATAGGTCATAGGTGGATTCAAAGATTTTCTGTCTGGAAATTGGTTGAAAGAGTTAAGTTATTATCTAAATACCTGGAATAAATAGAAAAGAGTGTCTGGGTTAAGATGGGGGTTGTAGAGATCAAGGTTCTTATTATATAGATGAAGTCTCTTAGGTGGCTACCCCCAAAGGCAATAGATGGCAAATGTTTCCTATTCAGACCCTTAAAAGGTGTTAGACTCTCAGACAATCTCTTCAGTATCAGGAAAAGACCTGAAAAGGGAAAGGGATTCTCTATAGAATGTAAATTTATCTGAAAAAAAAAAAAAAAAAACAGCTTTACAAGGCCGTTTCAAAATATGGCAAAGAAATAGGCTGGCCGTGGTGGCTCACACCTGTAATCCCAACACTTTGGGAGGCCAGGGTGGGTGGACCACCAGGTCAGGAGTTGGAGAGACCAGCCTGGCCAACATGGTGAAACCCCATCTCTACTAAAAATAAAGAAATCAGCCAGGCATGGTAGCAGGCACCTGTAATCCCAGCTACTTGGGAAGTTGAGACAGGAGAATCGTTTCAACCTGGGAGGCTGAGGTTGCAGTGAGCTGAGATCACACCACTGCACTCCAGCCTGGTTGACAGAGTGAGACTCCATCTAAAAAAAAAAAAAAAAAAAAAAAAAAAGAAAGAAAAGAAAAGAAAAGAAGGAAATATATTTAGGGGTAAAATACTGTGATTTCTTTTCAGTGCCTGTTACCTGCCATATGATGCTATACTAGAGTCAGGTTAGAATTTGGTATCTTATTGCTACAAAGAGCCTTGTTCTGTCAGTCTTAGGATCTCTATTTTATTTTTTTTAACTTTCATTGTCGGTTTAGGGGTGTTATATGTGCAGGTTTATTATGTAGGTAAACTGCGTCGCAGGGCTTTGGTGTACAGGTAATCTCATCACCCAGGTCGTAAGCATAGTACCCAACAGGTATTTTTTCTGATCTTCTCTCTCCTCCAGCCTCTACTCTCAAGCAGGTCCCACTATGTGTTGTTCCCCTCCTAGCGTCCAGGTGTTCTCATTGTTTAGCTTCCACGTATGCGTGACAACATGCAGTGTTTGGTTTCTGTTCCTGTGTTAGTTTGCTAAGGATAATGGCCTCCAGCTCTATCCACGTTGCTGCAAAGGACGTGATCCTGTTCTTTCTTATGTCTGTGTAGTATTCCATAGTGTATATGCACCACATTTTCTTTATCCACTCTACTACCACTGATGGGCATTTAGGTTGATTCCAAGTCTTGCTACAGTGAATGGTGGTGTGATGAACATACGTGTACATGTGCCTTTATGGCAGAACAATTTATATACCTTTGGGAACATAGCCAGTAATGGAATTGCTGGGTCAAATGGTAATTCTGTTTAAAGTTCTTTAAGGAATTGCCACACTGCTTTCCACAATGAACTAATTTACACTCCCACCAACAGTGTATAAGCATTCCCTTTCCGCCACAACCTCACAAACATCTATTAGTTTCTGACTTTTTAGTAATAGCCATTCTGACTGGTGTGAGATGGCCTCTCATTATGGTTTCAATTTGCATTTCTCTAATGATCAGTGATGCTGAGCATTTTTTTACATGCCTGTTGGCCATGTGTATATCTTCTTTCGAAAAGCTAATGCTGGTCAGTTGTGTGCCTGAACTCCAAAGGGAGGAGAGTATAATGAGGCATGCCTGACCCCGGACTGACTTCTCCTTTACTCCCTTTTTTCTCTTTAAACATTCACCTTACCATCATGATCTGAACTAACTTTTCAGGTGTTGTTGGGTCCCATGGCAGAGAGGAGATTCCATTCAGTCACTTGGCTTAGAATTTTAGTTTTGGTTTACGATCAAACATCTCCATCAATGGGGAGCTTCCTCCAGGCCAGGGAACCCATTCATTCGTCAGTTGGATGCTCAAAAAATCCTCCTATGCTGAATTCAAATCTGTTTTTTTGCGTCCTCCACCCGTTGGCCCTAGGACCAATTTGCCTCACAAAGTAGATCAATATGAATTTAAATATGGTTTATTTTTAACTATAAATCCAATCACTAAGCAGAGCAACTTGAAGTAGAAGGGAAAAATAAACTGATACTTTCAGAATGGACAAGGAAGCAACCCGTGATTAAAATGAGTCCCTATACTTTAGCAGTCTTCCTGTAACCTCTATCTTGGAAATTCTTTCATATTCCCTATAAATGTGAGGCTGTCACACACAGCAAGCTGGAAATCAGGCCCAGGAATGTGGTCCAAGAAAAGGAGCCAACCGCTCTGACAGTAACACCTTAATCTCAGGGACACCTACCTGGAAAAGCTTACTTTTAAGAAGAACATTTTAAGTTTTGTTTCCAAAAAAAAAAAAAATCCATCTCACACAACAAAATGAGAATGGTACCAGTTGTTATTATAAGAGAAAATGTCTAAAACTCTCAGATTTTTTCTTTGCTGCTACTGCAGCTGAACTCCACATAGTACTGCAAATAAATTCTGAAATCATCAATAATTACCTTTTATTCTGCTAGTCAAAACTCAATGCGAATCTACCATCTCCTCATGGGCTTCTCCTTCTGTTTTAGAAAGGAATCAATCTCCAATGTAGCCAGAATCTGGGGGAGAAAAAGTTTTAAAAATCACAGGATGTAACTTCCAAAGCCAAGAAACATATACAAAAATGAAATGGAATGAATGGGTCTGCATTTAATCTCTGGAAATACCGAACTGCCTCCTAATCAATATTCCTCACTTCCACATGACCTAGCACAGTAGGATTTGAAACTGACACACAATTTCTGGAATCTTCTAGATTTTTCCTACTTGGTAATTTAAATCATGACTAAAATTGTTTTGATCGAATCTGCTTTAACCAGGCTTTGCCATTACCTATTGCAAACAACCAAGTGTAAAGGAAAATAAAAAAAAATCTCAGGACCCCAAACTCCTTATGCAAAAAAAAAAAAAAAGATGAGGCCTGGAGGCTGAGTCATGCAACCCTTCTTTCAAATGAAGAGCCGTCACTAGCATCATCCAGATCCCCATCAAAAGGCAGAAGGCCTCAGGCATCCAGGAAGGACTGCCCCCATGGGTAAGTAAACTTTTTGCTGCCCTCCCATAATCAAGGACATGCCGATTGTAACTTTATGTCTACAATCTAAGTTTAGCTCTTAAAACTCAAGTCTATTCCATTCCACACTGATGATGTCAATTATAAGCTTATCTTCCCTAGTACAGAACCAAGATAAGATGAGATCAATCATTCCTGCACCTACCCAGAGATTCTGCATAATTGATTCTTCCTTTACTCCCGTTTTTCTCTTCGAATATTCACCTTACCTTATGCAAAATGCAGATTTACTGGGCACTAAATAAAGTTTTACAAGAATGTAAAATGTGGCCAGGTGAGGGGGTTCATGCCTGTAATCTCAGCACTTGGGAGGCTGAGGCAGGTGGATCACCTGAGTTCAGCAGTTTGAGACATGCCTGGCCAACATGGGAAAACCCCCGTCTCTACTAAAAATACAAAAATTAGCTGGCCATGGTAGTGCACACTTGTGCTGAGGCAGAAGGATTGCTTCAATCTGGGAAGGGAGGTTGCAGTGAGCCAAGATCGCACCATGGCACTCCAGCCTCGGTGATAGAGTGGAGACTCTGTCTCTACTAAAAAAAAAAAAAAAGTAAAATTTGCCTTACCACCTACCTGCCCCTTTTTATACAATGCCTTCCCCCTTTAAGGAAAGGTATAAATACTAAACCTCCTGAAAACTTCTGTGGAATAACAGCCATAGATGTGTCTGTGGCTTGTGTTTTTTCCCTGGATGTGCCTCTAAGCTGGCTTAACAAATTTTGATCAATTGGGACTTTTGCCTCAGTCACTCATTTTGGTTATCACAAGTTACTCCCAATTTCAGCAATGCATAGTTCCCTTTCTTGCCCAATAACCGCCTTAGTCCTGGGGTAAGCCATGAGAAATAAGCATTGCTAATAGTTCACTCACATATGTAGAAGCAGCAATGACACCCCCAGTAGAAGGGGAAAGTGTCAATTACTCTTCCTTTATCTGGATAAGAGGTAGCAAATCTAATTATGATGGCTGAACAAACTATTTTCCCCCAAGGACACATTGAAGATTCCCAAGCTCCTGAATATAAATGAAAAGTGCAGAAATGTCTAATAATGTAGCATTAGCTAATTCAGTTTGCAGATGCTTCGAGGCAGTGAGGCGGTGAGCTGGACTGTCTCCTCTCTGGGGATGACTGATGGCTTAGTTCTCTGGCGACTGTTGGTCTGACCAGTGCAACGTCAGAAGCCAAAGGTCACCAGCCTTCCCAGGTGATCAGATGCTCCCTAGAATGTGGCAGGGGCAGCCAAGCCTCTGAAGATGCCAAGTTCAGATCCCACTGGGATTTCTGCCTGGTTCCCTGCTTCCTTTGTTATTTAACACCAGGCTCCCCGGGATCCCTATTTGCCCAGCTTGGCAGCAGCAAAAGCCAAGTTCTAATTTTCTTTTGTTCCTCTCTGTTTCACTTAGCTGGGCTCTTTGCCTTAGTTTGTTTCTTCCTGTTTACAGCAGCGGCAAAAATCATTTGTGCACTGAAATGCACAGAGAACTGAGCTACGAGTGTGAGGAACTCTTTTTAAAAAATTGTCTATCTATGAAAATGTCTAGGGTAATATTGCCCAAAAAAACACACAAAAAAATCTCTGAAGTATGGAGATGCTCAGTTGCCCAGAGGTTAAGATGTATATCAGTACGTTTTCATATATTTAGGTATAAGTATAATGTTTTAATGCACTTAATAAAACACATTTACTCAATGGGCTACCAGCTATTAGGAAAGATAAGTGTGAACAGAGAAAGATGTTAAGGTTACAATATATATGCAAACACTTATGATAAGACTGGTGAAAAGAGCAGAATTGAAAATTGTACCACAGTGCTGATTATAACTTTACTAAGAACATAATTGCATATGGATGAAACTACTGAAATCTAAAATGCACATATATATATAGTGCAAATAAACTAAAAGGAGGAGTTGTTGATATTTGCTGAGCTCTAAGAATTATGCAAACAGAGTGATATAGCTCTTCCCCAGCTCAAAATAGCCAACTTAGAATCACAGAATATTATGAGTAGAGGGGACCTTGGCTAAACCTTTTCTTTTCATAGATAAGTAAATTTATGCCAAAAGGAAGTGATTCATCCATGATTATACAGCTACTCACTGGCAGAACCGAGGCTAGAACTGGGATCTCCCCGACCCATGAGTCCCTTTTTTTTTTTCTGAGATGGAGTTTCGCTCTTGTTGCCCAGGCTGGAGTGCAATGGGATGATCTTGGCTCACCTCAACCTCCGCCTCCCAGGTTCAAGTGATTCTCCTGCCTCAGCCTCCCTAGTAGCTGGGATTACAGGCATTAGCCACCACGCCCAGATAATTTTGTATTTTTAATAAAGACGGGGTTTCTCCATGTTGGTCGGGCTGGTCTTGAACTCCTGGCCTCAGGTGATCTACCAGCTTTGGCCTCCCAAAGTGCTGGGATTACAAGTGTGAGCCACCGCACCCAGCTGAATTTCTTTTTCATAGTGCACACTGCAATGCATTCATACACATAGGCCAGGGAGCCCTTGTTATCAGAGCATTCATGACCCAAATCCCTTCAAGTGATGAGCTTGTTCAGGGAAGTACATCTTCAAAATACTCAAACATTTCCTAATAGCCATTTTTTGACTTGAGTCCCCTCTCAAAAATCCATCCTTGTTCAAAGTCAGGCTCTATCCTTATTCCCTCTGTTAGTGCCTATCTCGTACTTCTCACAGATGTATGTCCACTGCAGAGTAGCATTGCAAAACTTTCCCCAAATACAGAATTTATGAAGCTAATCAAAATGGCATTAGAGAATTTCCCCAATAACAGGTAAAACAATGGCAAGTGGACACTGAACAGTTTGATTAGGAAACAATCACTTAAGAGAAAAATCTAATGTTGGTGACAAGATAGAACTTTCTAGAATGATTTTAGTATTTAAGAATCTACAAGGCTCCAAAAGAAAATGACCAAGACCTTGAATACCTTTGTAATACTGGTCATCTTTATGCTGTGATATAAATGTCAATTGTGATATAAAAAGTACCAAAATGTAGAATCACCTAATTTTATATGACAAATTTACTCCTTTCAAAATAATCAACACTTGACTTTTGCACTGCTCATTCTAAGAGCTTGCCATAGTCACAATGATTACCTAAATTTTGATAAATATATGCTAAAATAAACTTATTTTCATAATTTTCAGTTAATTTTTTTCACAATAAAGTCCCAAAGCTTTTTTTCATTATGTTATGAAATTCTGGTCCCCATTTAAGTGGATTGACCTTAAATGGCCTTTTTTTCTGTTTCTCATTATCCTTGGATAACAAGGACCTGCTGCTGAATCTTCAGAAAGAAGTTTTAGAAGTATAAATCAGTACTACGGAGGCTATTTTCATCATTTTGAACCAAGCATACATTTTAGAAGCAAGAACTTTAGATCCAGAATACGCAATACTGGGGGACACTATGTTTTTATTTCACCCCTCTGTCATCAAAAATAATTTATTTTTATTTTAATTTATACAAAATAGAAACAAAGATTGCAAAATCACAATTGACTACATTTGTCTCAGTTCTTTTTAAAAATGTGAAAGTATAATGATGTAGTTATCATCCTAAATTACATAATATCCTATTTCATTTGAACAAAACCATGAGAAAACCTGCAAATGGTTGTTAATCACTGCTGATCTGCATATTGTGATTAGTTTCATCATCTGCAATTATCTGTGGTTCTGTATAATTCATGGTCTGAACTTTACCTGAGAATGATCAAGTTGGCTGACCTCTCTTAGGTTCAAATATTTTTTATCTGAAAATAGTTAATATTCAAGGCTAACATTCATTTAGATAATGAAAGCTATTCTAGTGTCATAAAATACAAACTTCATTTCAGAAGCATCAATTATTCAGTGGAATATTTTCTTCCAGTAAAGTAAAAAGAGTAAAAGAATATTTTTCTCATTAAATAAAATTGCAATGTTCTATACTAGAAAGATTTTTTTTTCTTTTACTTTTTAATCTGTAACAGTATTTGGAGTCTAAATGACCAATAATGAATAATTTAAAGTATGTGGGATAATAAACAATTTTTAAAGATTCCTTTATTGGGAACACTCCAGCTTCTGTGACCAAAATAACAAATAATTTATGATTTAGTTTGTTCCCTAATCCTATTTCAGAGGTCAAGACCAAGATTTTTGACTCAGTCTTTCTGCCAAATTTGCTTATCTCTCAAATGAGTGTAAATTTATGGCTCAGGATTAAGACATGACTAATAGTTCTTCCAGGTTTCCAAGGACAACAAAACCCCCATGCACTCCTGGCCACCAGATGGTGGATAGCAATGATTGTGGAATACTTGTCACACTCTGTTATAGGTAGATGCTCGAATTATCTCACCACTGTTGTCTACAAATAAGAAGAAAAATAAGCTCAAAATTACCCTTTCAAATAACTGAGGAGCATGCTAAGGAAAACAGATGAGCTGCTCTACTTCCCTTTCTGGAATGAAATTAGCACCCATCTGGAAGTTGGATCAGCCAATAAGCAACTGGAAGCACAAGAAACGGGAATCCCTGCCGCAGCTCACTCAGCTAAGACACTGTCAACCTCAGTGGAGAACCTCTGTTTTTACAGAGGAGCCTTTAAAAAGGAGGCTCTTATGCCAGAAACCTTCGTCAAGTCACAGAAAACAAAGAATCGTGAACTTGGCTTGTTTTTGGCACTCTGACTTACAAGTAGAGGCAAATAGAGGTTCATCAACATGAAAACTGCCTTTTAAAGGAAATGCATTACCAGACTCACTAACAATGATAAGAGATGATGTGACTTTCATGGCAAAGCCAACGAACTCTCCCTGGTTCTGCTCGGCAGAAGGATGGAGGCAGAACACTTCACCCCATATAAGCAGGTGGACTCAGGAATCCCATTACATTCAGCCACTTCCTAACTTGGGCAAGTTTAATCTCTCTAAACCTCTTTCCTCTTCTGTAAAACAAGTACAGGAACAAACTCATAAGAGCCTGAAATGAGATCATCAGTGTCAAGCACTCAGTATAGTGCTTGGCATACACAAAATGTTCAGGAGGGATCTGTGATTATTATTTTCCTGCTACACATGGAACAGAATAACATTCTACTTTCTCTGAACCTTGAGGGAGGCTGCTGTAGGTGTTTTCTTAAATTAGAGCTGATCCTTTTCACCCAAAATGGTGACTAGGACTTTGGGTTTTTTTGTTGTTGCCGTTTGAGATGGAGTCTCGCTCCGTTGCCAGACTGGAGTGCAGTGGCATGATCTCGCCTCACTGCAACCTCCACCTCCCTCGTTCAAACTATTCTCCCACCTCAGCCTCCCAAGTAGCTGGGATTACAGACATATGCCACCACGCCCAGCTAATTTTTGTATTTTTAGTAGAGATGGGGTTTCACCATGTTGGCCAGGCTGGCCTCGATCTCTTGACCTCATGATCTGCCCACCTCGGCCTCCCAAAGTGCTGGGATTACAGGTGTGAGCCACTGCACCTGGCCTTTTTGTTATATATATACAGATATATATTCACACACACATATATATATAACAATACATATAAATATTTATACTTATATATGATATATATATAAATATATACATTTTAGTATAAAGGCAGGGTCTCCCTATGTTGCCCAGATTGGTTCAAACTCCTGGGCTCAAGGAACCCTCCTGCCTCAGCCTCCCAAAATGTTGAAATTACAGGTGTGAGCCACTGTGCCCAGCCTATATATTTGTTTCTATAGAAACTGTAAAAATAACCATAAAAATATAGAATTAAAAAAAACTGTACAAATATAGAAACACTAGTATTTTAATATTTCAGAATGCTCTATTCTAAAATTCCTTTTCCTAACAATTACTGCAGAATAGCTATGACCCAATGGTTTTTGTCTCATGGTCACTGACACTGACATAGTCCTTAATTATATATGCCTAGTGTTCCATTATTGGAATGCTAAGCTTGTAAGAGTTATTTATATCCCATTGCTCAAGGTCATCACCAAGGTCTGCTTTCTCACACAGAACGATTGCAACCTCAGGCACAAATGGGTTAACCGCAGGCACTCGGAGTGTTTTCCATACGTTAACTCACCTAACCCTCATCATAATCCTACCAGGCAAAAATTGTCTTCATCTCCATTTTACAGATCAGGAAACTGAGGCTCAGGACAGTTAACCAGCTCGCCCAGGTGTTAGAGCCAAGTTAGGATTCAAATCAGGCAGGGTGGCCCGAATCCATATTCTCAAGCATGACACTATAGGACCTCTGTTTTGTGTATTTATTTGGGGGTGGGGGGTGGGGGAGAGGAGGAAAGGCAAGGAGGGAAGAGGAAAGAAAAAAGAACATAATCTAGAAGATTTCTCCCTTCTACCCCTTAACAGGCACACATACATAAAAAAGAAAGATTTCAGCTGTGAGACATCACCAAATACATTCCCAATAGCTGGTTCTTTAAAAAAAAAAAATGTAAGCTTCTTATTGAAAGGGCAGTAAGCTCCTAGAGATACCTGGAAAAGTGGGAGAGAAGAGAGGCCTGAGCACCAGCAAGACTAAGCTGCCCCTGGAGAGCCGGGTAGGTGCCAGGCCTCACTGCACCCAGAGCCAAGCCGCTGTGTGCCTCACAACTGCACACACACAAGACACCTGCAAGGGCCACCCTTTCCTTCTCCCGAGAAAGGTCTTCCAAAGCACTCTTCTTAAATAAGAACGCCTTCTTCGAATGTGAGAAAAGCCAGGATTCTAGTAGCTGCACTAAAACAGTGGAAAAATAATATATGCTTGTCCTAGAAAAGTTCCTTACCAACATTAACCAAATCCTCATTCTTCATTAGATCATTATCCTCATTTTAGAGGCAACCCTAAAAGATGGAGTGTTTTGCCCTAAGCCACAGAGTTACTGTGATTGATTGATTGATAGATATGTAAAACTGCAATTCCAGCTTCTAGATCCTATAATGGGCTAACGGAGCCTAGTGTCCTCTCTCATCCCATAGACAGCCTCCTGCACCCAGAATTGTGATGAACCAACGAAGTAAGAAGATGTAAACAAAGAGAGGAATAACAAAAATTGATATTGGCAGGGTAGTGCTTTGGGAAGCCAAGGCTGGAGGATTACTTGAGGCTAGGAGTTTGAGGACAGCTGGGAAACATAGCGAGACACTGTCTCTACCAAATATATATATATATGTTTCCCAAAATACAACTTTTATTTTTTTCCAAGACAGAGTTTTACTCTGTCACCCAGGCTGGAGTTCAGTGGCTTGATCTCGGCTCACTGTGACCTCTTCCTCCCGGATTCAAGTGATTCTCCTGCCTCAACCTCCCCAGTAGCTGGGATTACAGGTGTGTGCCACCATATCCAGCGAATATTTGTATTTTTAGTGGAGACATGGTTTTGCTATGTTGGCCAGGCTGGTCCTGAACCCCAAGCAATTCTCCCACCTTGGCCTCCCAAAGTGCTGGAATAGCAGGCATGAGCCACCACGCCTGGCCCCAAAATACAATTTAATGTTCTCTTAATATAACCAAAGGGGAAAAGGAAAACTAAGGAAGAACTTGGAATTTATAGGAAAGCTCACGGTGGGAGGTTCGTACGCGATAAGCCATTGGACCTAAACAGCCGAGGGACAGAATGATAAGGAAACTGTGAATTCCTAAGGAAAGGCAGCTAGAGGAAGACAGAGGATGGTGTTATCTCTGCAGGGCTGAGCACTCCTCTATTCTGCATGCCTTGCACCGTGCATAGTACTTCTGAGGGCAGAAATTCAGCAATTCTAGTGAACTGGGATTCCAGATCCTTGGAGAACAATTTCTGCTAGAGGTCAAGAGAGACCCCCGAGTCCCAAAGCAAGGAAGACAAACTAGGAATGAATGAAGATGTGGCACCACTGACACTAGGGCTTCGCAGCCAGAAGCAGCAGCCACTCCAGAAAGTAGCGAATATACTGGCTGCTTATTTAAAACATTAATTGGTAATTTTGGAGGTTGACTCACCTCGATGTCTCCTATGAGAAGGGGTAGTGACAGTGAGGGATCAAAAATTACCTATTGGGTACAATATACACTATTCCGGTGGTGGATATACTAAGTGCCTGACTTCACCACTATACAGTTCATCCATAGAACCAAAAACCATTTGTACCCCTAAAGCTGCTGAAATTTTTAAAAATTAAAAAAAAAAAATAGGCCTGGTGCCGTGGCTCATGCCTGTAATCCCAGCACTTTGGGAGGCCAAGGTGGGTGGATCACCTAAGGTCAGGAGTTTGAGACCAGCCTGACGAACAGGGTGAAACCCCGTCTCGACTAAAATACAAAAATTAGCAGGACGCGGTGGTGGGCACCTGTAATCCCAGCTACTCGGGAGGCTGAGATTGGAGAATTGCTTGAACCCAGGAGGCAGAGGCTGCATTGAACCAAAATTGCACCACTACATTCCAGCCTAGGCAACAGAGCAAGACTCCCTCTCAAAAAAACAAATAAAATAAAACAGAGAACCCTGCGGCATGAGTCATATCACTCCAGGAAAAAAAAGGAAGGAAATTTTGAATGAAAATAAATCACACATTTTGTATCTGAAAAGAAGTCTAGATGCTAGGTATAGACCTTGGGAAGCAGATATATACCAACAAGGTAACAATTGCTTACAGTTGTCTTCAAGCTTTTTTCAGAATCAAGATGAATGGAAAAACTCTACAAAACTGGTGACTATGTGGTGAAGAATCTCCCTCCGGCTGTGGCTACACCTGTTTCCACAAAAAGGAGCTGGATGGGCGGCGTAAAGCACCCTCATCGAATGACACTATAAAACTGTATTTCAGTGTGCTCATAGACAAATCTCCACAACTGGTCCACAGGCCGGATCTGACTCGGTCCTTTTGTCTACTAGCTGAATACATGAACAGATTTTAATAACTGAACTGCTGTGTGGTTGCTCTTTTTATTTTTTTTAGAGACAAGGTCTTGCTCTGTTGCCCAGGCTAGAGTGCAGTGTGTGATCATAGCTCACTGAAGCCTCCAACTCCTGGGCTCAAGCGATCCTCTTGCCTCAGCCTCCCAAGTAGCTGGAACTACTGGTATGTATCACCATGAGCAGATCTTTTTTGTTTGCTTGTTTTTTGTTTTTTTTGAGACAGTCTCACTCTGTCACCAAGGCTGGAGTGCGGTGGCACGATCTCAGCTCACTGCAACCTCCACCTCCCAGGCTCAAGCAATTCTTCCTGCCTCAGCCTCCCAAGTAGCTGAGATTACAGGCATCCACCACCACACCTGGCTAATTTTTGCATTTTTTAGTAGAGATGGGGTTTCACCATGTTGGCCAGGCTGGTCTTCAACTCCTGAACTCAGATGATCTGCCCGCCTTGGCCTCCCAAAGTGCTGGGATTACAGGTGTGAGCCACCATGCCCAGGCCTGGCCCAAGTTGCTCTATTATTTTATTTTATTTTTTTGAGACAAAGTCTAGTTCTGTTGCCTTGGCTGGAGTGCAGTGGCGCGATCTCGGCTCACTGTAACCTCTGCCTCCTGGGTTCAAGCTATTCTCCTGCCTCAGCCTCCTGAATAGCTGGGATTACAGGTGCAAGCCACCACACCCAGCTAATTTTTGTATTTTTAGTAGAAACGGGGTTTCGCCATGTTGACCAGGCTGGTCTTCAACTCCTGACCTCAGGTGATCCGCTTGCCTTGGCCTCTCAAAGTACTGGGATTACAGGTGTGAGCCACCACGCCTGGCCCAAGTTGCTTTATTTTTAAAGATAGCTCAGGACATTATGAAGCCAAATAAACTCGCAAAGAGGTTTTGTTTTTTTCAGCAAGTTTTGCTCAATTCTTTACTGAGTGTTACTGACGGGTTAGGTGGCACTGGATGTGAAGCCAGATGGGCCACATCTCCAGGCAAGAGGGTGGACGGCCAGTTCAGGTCCAGGCCTCGGGGCACCAGAAGGCACCAGCCGAAGAATATCTGCCATGCAATGTCCTCATGGCATTGATGGACTGGTAAAATAGTTGGCTACTGAACTGTGATTTGTATTCTAAACTCTCCCTTACAACAAATGTGGAAGGAACTGTAAAGTGATTTGAAAAGCTCACTCTACACAAATGGGTCCTGGCTTACCAAGGAAAGGTGCTGGTAGGTTTCCAAACTCAGGACAAAAATGTTTTTTTTTCTTCAAGAAGTGAAAAAGTAAGAGATGACACACTAGAGAGTGAAAACATAGATGAAATAAATGATTTCACCTAAAATAAGGATGGGCTCGAAGTGTAGGCTTCTAGAGAGAACGCTTTACCAAGGAAGAGGCTTGAGCTGCATGGAGAAGGCGCTGGTGGGAGTGTTGAGACCCTAACTTGGTTTACATGTGATGGAAATGCATGTAAAATAAAGATCATCCTAAGTCACACTCTTCACTGAGAAAGCCCTTTGATGAATATTTCCCTGCAAACACTCCAACCTACCAGCAGATTCAAAGGACACCCTCTCGCCAAGAAGATACATTAACAAAATCTTTCCACCCACCAGAGCCTGAAAATGTCACACAGGAAGAATTCCAGGCACCCTGCTCAGTGACTCCCCTCCCATAGCTTCTAACACAGAGAAGAAATTCTTACTATTTCCATGCTTTATGTGAGCCAAGAGTTACATGTGCCACCCCACCCCCACCTGCAATCATGATTTCAGCCATCTTGGTTATCTGGGTGTTAAAAAAAACAAGTTTGAGAAGCACTGCACCTTAGCTTATCACTTCAAGGCTCACTTGACTGTTCTCAGGAGGAAGGAGACAAGCTGTAGACCCAGCTGTAGACCCGGCCACGCTATTCTCCATGTTCCAGCCCTGCCACCTGTGTTCAAGCTGATGCAGGGCTGAAGTGTGCGCACAGGTATGGATCATATTTGCGTGTTACAGTGGACATATGTGGCTTTTGCCTGCATTATACTCCTCTGTTCATCTCTCTCCCTATAACCATGCCCCACCCACCCCTCACTGCAAAAATAGACCATGCATGGCCCCCACTCCTCTGTCCACAGCCAAAGAGATTCCTTCCAGAAGGCTTGGTTTAGTGGCACTGGAAGAAAGATGGTCTCTCTTTTTTCTTTTTGGGTTGAAGCTAGAAAAGCTGACAGAGGCCACCTCTCAGGCCCATCTACTGCAAAACCCAAAGAACTCCTGAGTTCCATCTGCAGCCAGCTTCATCATTGGATTTTCCTATTATTCATGTCAACAAATTCCATGTTTTGCTTAAGCTAGTTTGAGTTGGGGAGAAGAGAGAGATGTATGACACCCAAGTTTCCTCAAGAAACTTAGAGTTGCTTATAATTGAATGATTTCATTCATTGAAATAGGAAAATAAAATAAGAAAATAAAAACAGGAAAAATTAAAATTTTCCCTATTGAAACTGAAAGTAGGGAAATAAAAAAAATTGTATCTAATAATATACCCAGTTACCATTTTCTATTAAAACAGATTCTTCATTTGTGTAGGAAATAATTCATCACAAATACATATTCATAAAATAGTTGCTTATGTTTTGCAGAAAATTATTCCAACTTGATACTTGAAATCTTAAAAGTAAATGGTTCAATTATAAGGTCCCAAGCTATGTTTTGTGGCTGACATTCTAATGAATTTGGAAGACCAAATAAAATGTTTCCAAATGAATGGTTTCATGTCAGACAGGATATGGTGGCATGTTCAAAAGTAAAGAGCTGTAGGCTCGGCAGGGTGGCTCACACCCGTAACCTCAGCACTGTAGTAGGCCGAGGTGGGCGGATCACCTGAAGTCACGAGTTTAAGGCCAGCCTGGCCAACATGGTGAAACCCGTCTCTACTAAAAAATGCAAAAATTAGCCAGGCGTGGTGGCAGGTGCCCGTAGTCCTAGCTACTAGAGAGGCTGAGGGAGGAGAATAGCTTGAACCCAGGAGGTGGAGATTGCAGTGAGCCGAGATGACACCACTGCACTCCAGCCTGGGTAACAGAGTGAGCTTCCATCTCAAAAAAAAAAAAAAAAAAAAAAGATTAAAAAAATAAAGAGCTTTAAAGGTGTGTCACAATGAACTGCCCCACACTAAAACTTTATAAAGGACAGAAGAGGTGCTACATTTTGAATAAAAATCAAAATTAAAAAAAAAAAACTACTCAAAGAAAAAAAAATCCACATTCAACAGTGCAACCAGAATCTTCTTATAGCATGTAATGTCTCATTGGATCTAAGACAAAAACCGTCCACATCGACCTCCCCGCTGGGTTCTGCGTAAGATCAACAACTGCATGGACCCACTAAGCAGCCAGGCACCCTGTGCTTCTGAGCTCACTCAGATGCTCCCTGGATACTGAGCAAAGCTGCAGCCAACATCAGGAAGTTAAGCTCAGATCACATGTCCACAAGGTTTCTCAGACACGGTAGAAATGATCAGTAAAGTTATTCCATTTCATAAATAAGGCAACCTGTGTATTTTGTGTATTTTGGCAACCCTAACAGCCATTGGTTCAAAACTTACTATGGGGACACTGAAAATGATTCCCTAAACAAGTAGAGCTCGCAGACCTTTGACCTTCAATGACTTTGAATCTGTGGACAATCTGCTCACCCAGATAGGTCCCATCGCCACGTAGCTGTTCTCTGAGCTGTCCTTGGTGCAAATCCCCAACACTCAGCCCATCGTTGATGCCTTCATTTATTTTGAAGTTGCCTCCTCTGACTTCAAACTCTAGGAGCAAAAGGGTAGAATCTTTCTGATCTCACTACCTGCCCCAGATTGTAATGCTACTTGACAGGCGGCCTCACAAATTTCATTAAATCAAAGAGTCTTCTTTCCTTTCACTTTGCTGTAAAAAAAGAACCCACCTTGGATCTTAGGCTCTCAACCAAGACAGTTCAAAAATGTGAAGGGGCCCCATGTTGTCTAAGGTGCAATGTGAAAGGATCTAGGCATTTATTTTTAACACAGAAAAAAGAGAGAGCTTAGTTTTTGTAAAAACAAAAGCAAAATTCTAACGTTGAAACAGATTCAGGATTATTCCTCCATTTTCATAGTTTTTCACTGCTATTTTTAAAGTTTCTCTGGGTTCATTATTTAATGTTTTCCTCTTAACACTGGGTTTGAGTGTAACCTGGGTCACCGTGGGGGTCAAATGCCAAATGCTGAGCGCTCTGTGCTTCTCCTTCCCCGGACCAGCCCCTGCTGCTCCGGAGACGTCAGGCCTTTCCCCTTTTTCACCACCTGGTGCCAGAAAACCCTGCTCTTGACAATTGCCTCTTCCACCCCAAATGCATTGCTCTTCTCCACTCATGTTCTGTTCATTCATGGCAAGTGAAGCAGAGAAGGGGAGGGGAACAGAACACAGGCCCTCTGTCAGCCAGTTCTCCAAATGCAGGCCAGCAGCCCCTGCGGCTGGGGCTCCAAAAAAGAGCCTGGCCTGAGGCCAGCAGACTGGTGGAAGCAACAGGCAGGCATCCGAAGGATCCAGACACCAGTGTCTGCGGGGATTCCCAGGATTCACCTGCAGGTAGCGCTGCCCTGCAATGTGGAGGTTTCTCATCCCACATGGGATTCCTCAGTGGCCCTGAGAAACAGTTGGGGACAGTCAATAGTAAAGGCCCAAGTCTCTCCTCTGAAGTCACTGTCAGGTGGGCTCTTGTTTTTTTGGTGGGAGGAGCGCAGGGTCCAGATCAGTTGCCCAGGCTGGAGTGCAGTGGTGTGATCACAGCTCCCTCAGTCTCAAACTCCTGGGCTCAGGAGATCCTCCCACCCCAGCCTCCTGAGTAGATAGGACTACAGCCACGTGCCACCACCCCAGCTAATGTTTTTATTTTTACTTTGTAGAGATGGGGTCTCCCCTGTGTTGGCCAGGCTGGTCTCGAATTCCTGGCCTCAAATAATTCTCCTGCAAAGGCCTCTCGAAGTGCTAGTGATTTTTGCACATTGATTTTGTATCCTGAGTAAACATCTCCAAATCTTACTCCATTAATTTGCCCTGAAACCAACTTTCTATTAATTCCTACATCTGCTTGCTTGAAGATATCTATGGTAGCAGTGGTAATAGTGACAGCAGTAGCAATGGTAATAAACAAGACTGAAGAAATTATATTTTACAGACCACAAGTGCTTTTAAAATAATGATCAAATGGATTATAATCAGTTTAAAATAATGTGGTATAATTACAAATAATTTACAAATAATAGTAGCTAAAGCTGTCTTTAAAACAGTGAGTATATGCCAGGCACTGTGCTAAGGATTTTCATGTATTATTTCATTTATACTCTTATGACTTATAACCTAGGTCACTATTATCATTCCCATTTCATAAATGAGAAAATGAAGGCTTAGGACAGTCACATGGCTAGTAAATATCATGGCTGTCATTTAAACTCAGGTAGTCTGGCCCACTAAAATGATGGTAAAAATAAATGTTTAAAAAATGTACAAACTTACATCAGCGAAAAGACTCAGTCACCAGAAAACCAAAGATTTTGGCCACGTGCGGTAGCTCACGCCTGTAATCTCAACACTTTGGGAGGCCGAGGTGAGCGGATCACTTGAGGTCAGGAGTTCAAGACCAGCCTGTCAACATAGTGAAACCCTGTCCCTACTAAAAATACAAAAATTAGCTAGGCGTGGTGGTGGGTGCCTGTAATCCCAGCTACTCAGGAAGCTAAGGCAGGAGAATTGCTTGAACCTGGAAGGCAGAGGTTAGAGTGAGCCGAGACTGTGCCACTGCACTCCAGCCTGGGCGACTCCATCTCAAAAAATAAAAAAAAAAAAAGAAAAAGAAAACAAAAGACTTTGACATTTCTGGAAGATGAATATAACCATAAAACATCCAAATATAAAAGAGAAACAATGCAGAATGCTATAAAAAGTACACAGTGTGCACACCTTGCTGGGAAGCCTGCTGGGTGCAGGTGGAGCTCACTGGAGGCCTACTCACAGGGTTGCTCTGTTGAGAAAAACACAACAACAGCAACAACAAAGAAAACAAAACAACCAATAGAACAAAAACAAATCCAACCAAAAACACTGCCGATAGAATTTTAAAAGATGATCACACAATAAAATGTTCAATAGAAGAGTACGAAGATAATGTGAGGGAAGTCTCCCAGAACACAAAGCAAAAGAATAAACACATGAAAATCAAAGAAAAGATTAAAAAGCCAGAGAAGGAACCGAAGAAGCCTAACATTTGACTAATAGTTCAAAAACCATAGAAAAATGTGGGGGGTGTGGGGAAGAGGAAGAAATTATCAAAGAAATAATATAGTTTGAGTACCCTTATCCAAAATGCTTGAGACCAGAAGTGTTTCAGATTTCAGACGTTTTTAGATTCCGGAATATTTACGTTGTACTTACCAGATGAGCACCTCTAATCCAAAAATCTGATACCCAAGTGCTCTAGTGAGCATAACATTTGAGTGTCATGTTGGCACTCAAGAAGTTTCGGATTTCAGAGCATTTCAAATTTTTGAATTAGGGATGCTTAACCTGTACAAGAAAACTCCCCAGAGCTAAGGAGACAAGACAGTTTTTAGGCTTCAGGATGTTTGCTGTTTATCCGCGTGTTACCTCTCAGCTGAAAAGACACCCTTCTTTGCCCTCCTCTGAATTACGGGAGCCGGACAAAGTCACTGTCTCTCCTTTACCAGCTGACATCAGGTTAAGCTTTGCTGATTGAGGGTGCTGGAGGAGTTGTGGAGGAGGAAGGTCCTTCTCTACCATGGGTGTGCTTTCACCAGCTTGCGCCTGCAGCAGCTAGCAGCCAGCGGAATACCCAGGGCATCACCCCGGTGAGTTTCAGCAGCTCCCTGCAGGTGGCTCCTGGCAAGTCTGGCAGACGCCCCAGCAGGCAGCATCCTCGGAAGTCTCAGTAGAGCAAACCTGTGAGCATGTCTCCAGCGAGTGCCCCCAGCACCCAGCAGGCTTCTCAGCAAGGCTTGCAGGCACTCAGTGGGTGGGTGGTTTCCTAGCTGTCTTTTTAAAAACATGAGCAGGCGGGCGCGGTGGCTCACGCCTATAATCCCAGCACTTTGGGAGGCTGAGGCAGGTGGATCATGAGGTCAAGAGATTGAGACCATCCTGGTCAACATGGTGAAACCCCGTCTCTACTAAAAATACAAAAATTAGCTGGGCATGGTGGCGCACACCTGTAGTCCCAGCTATTCGGGAGGCTGAGGCAGGAGAACTGCTTGAACCCAGGAGGCAGAGGTTGCGGTGAGCCGAGATTGCGCCACTGCACTCCAGCCTGGGTAACAAGAGCAAAACTCTGTCTCAAAAATAAAATAAAATAAAATAAAATATAAAATAAAATAAAATAAAAAACCTGAGCAGGCGGTTTCTCACATGGGCCAGCATGCAGCTACTCCCCAAACTGTGATGCCTCAATGGGCCATGGAGCCACGCCCTGAGATCTGAATTTCCGCGTTGGGTTGCGCGAGAGGCAGCTGCTTCTGAACTCCATCTTGCCTCAGCCCTAGAGAGAGGGGCTGCTCAGTGTATGTGCCACTCCTGTCTTCTTTCTTTTCTTTTTTTTTTATTGATATAGGGTCTCACTGTCTTGCCCAGGCTGGAGTGTGATCATGGCTTACTGCACCCTCAAACTCCTGAGCTCAAGCAATCCTACCGCCTCAGCTTCCTGAGTACGTGGGACTGCAGGTACGCACCACCATGTTCAACTAGTGTTTTAATTTTTTGTGGAGACAGGGTGTCACTATGTTGCCCAGGCTGGTCTCAAACATCTGGGCTCAAGCAATCTGCCCACCTTGGCTTCCTCCCAAAGTGTTGGGATTATAGGCATGAGCCACCTTGCCCAGCCAACCATTCCTGTATTCTTTACAGTTCCCTTTTCTTCTTAGTAGTTAATCCCCTGCTACAAATCAATGATTCTTTAAAGTTTCCCTGTTCAAATTTCTGTGTGATTTTTATGTGACAAGAACCTGACTGATACACTCACTGACTACCAAACTCAATAAATGAGCAAAGACTCACATTCAGACACTTCGCTGTCCAATTACTTTATAATTGTATTAATAATTATTGCAGAATATTGAGGAATAAAGAGAAAGAAACTCTAGTAGCTTTCAGAAAGGAAAAAGGAGTCAGTGAATAACAAACACAGATCAGCGTGTGCCTTTTCAAATCTGCAACAATATGGCAAGATTTTTGAAGGTTAAAGAAAAATTCATTTCAAGCCTATAAACCCATATCAATCATAGTAAAGACATTTTTGAACACGTAAGACTCAGAAAGTGTGCCTCGATCAGAAGCAGTCACTTGAGACTATTAAATACATTTCACCACAATGAATGTAAAACACAGGCAGAGAGATGTGGCATCCAAGACATGGTAGAACAAAGCCTAAAATGTAAGGAAAATTCACAACGTCAAGTCTAGGAAGCCATGAGGACATCAGTGAGTGGAATCTACAATGAATGTCTTCAAAAAGAATGCATTTATTTCAAGCAATAGACAAATGAGTTAGAAACCAGAGGGTTTGGGGGAAGTAGTCAAGGAGGCACAATTCTTCCTTCAGTGAGGCACACACACCAAAAAACAGAACAATAAAAACTTAAGGGGGCCGGACATGGTGACTCATGCCTATCATCTCAGCACTTTGAGTGGCCGAGGGGGTGGATTACCTGAGGTCAGGAGTTTGAGACCAGCCTGGCCAACATAGTGAAACCCTGTCTCTACCAAAAATACAAAAATTAGCTGGGCATAGTGGCACACACCTGGGGAGGCTAAGGAAGGAGAATCACTTGAACCCAGGAGGTGAAGATTGTAGTGACCCGAGATCGTGCCACTGCACTCTAGCCTGGGTGACAGAGCAAGACTAGGTCTCAAAAAAAAACAAAACAAAAACAAAAAAACTCTGGGAAAACAAATGCCACCAACAAAATACAGGAGAGACATGGTTCAAATGCCCCATGATTTTACAGATGTGGTGGCTCACGCCTGTAATCCCAGCACTTTGGGAGGTTGAGGCAGGCAGATCACCTGAGGTCAGGGGTTCTAGACCAGCCTGGCTGATATGGTGAAACCCCATCACTACTAAAAATACAAAAATTAGCCAGGTGTGGTGGTGCACCCTGTAATCCCAGCTACTTAGGAGACTGTGGCACAAAAATCACTTGAACTTGAGAGGTAAAGGTTGCAGTGCCGAGATCACGCCATTACACTCCAGCCTGGGTGACACAGTGTGAGACTCTGTCTCAAAAAAAAAAGTGCCATAATTTAGAGCAACTGGTAAAAATTAGCAGAATGAACTCAATTGAAAAAGATATTAGCACAGCTGGGCATGATGGTGCACATTTATAATCCCAGCACTTTGGGAGGTCAAGATAGGTGGATTACAGCAAATATACTAAATGATACAGAGATTAGTATGGCCCCTCTGCAAGGATAACATGCAGATTCATGAAGTGTTCCTTTTTTTTTTTTTTTGAGACGGAGTTTCGTTCCTGTTACCCAGGCTGGAATGTAATGGCGGGATCTCGGCTCACCGCAACCTCCGCCTCCTGGATTCAAGCAATTCTCCTACCTCAGCCTCCTGAGTAGCTGGAACTACAGGCACGCACCACCACGACCAGCTAATTTTTGTATTTTTAGTAAAGGTGGGGTTTCACCATGTTGACCAGGATGGTCTCGATCTCTTGACCTCATGATCCACCCGCCTCAGCCTCCCAAAGTGCTGGGATTATAAGCGTGAGCCACCGCGCCCGGCCTTTTAAAATATATTTTAATAAAAATATGAAAAGCTAAAAAATTTTAAAGGAACTGATACCAAGAACTATCTACTTTGAGTGATGCTGCGGTTGTGATATTAGATTGTAGAGAGGGAAGTGTAATCACAGCAAGCACTACTTAGCTCTGCTACAAACAGTAGGTACATTCACACTGCTCATTGGCTTGTGCTGTGGTTTGGACATTTGATCCTTTGGAACCTCATGTTGAAATCTGATCCTCTATGATGGAGGCGGTGCCTAATGGGAGATGTTTGGGTCATGGGAGTGGATTCCTCATGAATAGATTAATGCCCTCTCTGGGGAGCAGGGAAACAGTGCGTGAGTTTTTGCTCTATTAGTTCCCAGGAGAGCTGATTGTTAAAAAGAGCCTGGGACCTTCTTCCTCTCTCTGTTGCCTTCTCTCTTGCCATGTGATCTCTGCACACACTGGCTCCTCTCTGCTTTTCAGCATGTGTGGAAGGCGCCTGAGGCTTTCCCCAGATGCCCAATCTTCTAGCAGCAGAATCATGAGCCAAATAAACCTCTTTTCTTTATAAATTACCCAACCTCAGGTATTCCTTTATAGCAACACTAAAGGGATTATGACCTTTAGACTCAAGCAATGGGCAATGCAAGGAAAATATTTCCAGATAGAGAAGGCAAGTATTATCAGACTCAACACTGTAAAAGTAAAGACATAGCTGAGAAGAGCTAAAAGATGGGCAAGTGGAAGAGAGAGGCAGGCGGAAGGCTAGTGGTACTAGTACCCTCATCTTACAAAATTTGGCACCTAAGATAAAAGGTAGGAAATAGATGCAACAAGACATAGAGGTTTATGAACATTAAAACTGCAATGGTAGGGCTGGGCACAGTGGCTCAAGCCTGTAATCCCAGCACTGTGGGAGGCCAAGGCAGGTGGATCATGAGGTCAGGTGTTCATGACCAGCCTGACCAACACGGTGAAACCTTGTCTCTACTAAAAATACAAAAATTAGCTGGACATGATGGTGCACGCCTGTAATCTCAGCAACTCAGAAGGCTGAGGCAGGAGAAATGCTTGAACCTAGGAGGCGGAGGTTGCAGTGAGCTGAGATTGCGCCACTGCACTCCATCCTGGGCAACAGAGTGAGACTCTGAAAAAAAAAGAAAGAAAGAAGGAAAGAAAGAAAGAGAGAAAGAGAGAGAGAGAAAGAAAGAAAGGAAAGAAAGAAAGAAGGAAAAATGAGGTTCAGAGAGTGGGAAGTTACTTTGCTGAGGCTACTCAGCTAGATGGTGTCAGAACAGGGACTGAAACCCAGGCAGGTTAGAGTTTTTGCTGCCATTTCAAAGGGCCATTCATTTATATGGCCCCATCACAAACCAGTGCAAAGCTATCCTGAATCATCCTTATCCCAAGAATTTTCCAGAAGGCACTTTGAAATTATGTAACGACATAAATGAAATAATACTTAAACCTCAAAAAAAGCGAAGATTATGGGTTCACATTTTATTATTTTCTTTCAAAATGTCATGAGGTGAGGTGAATTGATTGGACACATTCACTAGGAGTCTTTCCTAGTTTCTAATACCAGGTGGAGGAATAGAAAAAAATAGAAAATAAAGAGAACAAAATCTTTCTCTCGACTTTTTTAGGATTGTAGACTATACTATTCAGTGTTACTAAAGCACACTTTGTATTTTATGAATCATCAGTGATGGGTAACTGCAGATTAAGCTCTATCTGAACATACAGCAATGTACAAAGCACAGAGTAAGTGTTTGGGAGATAAAAGAAAATTTAGGTGGATCAGGGACAAAAGAAAAAGGCTTGGCCAGGCATAATGACTCACGCCTGTAATCCCAGCTCTTTGGGAGGCCAAGATGAGAGGACTGCTTGAGATTGGGAGTTCAAGACCAGCCTGGGCAACAAGGTGACAGCCCATCTCTACAAAAGAATTAAAAATTAGCTGGGCATGGTGGCACACAGCTGTGGTCCCAGCTACTCAGGAGCTGAGGAGGGAGGGTCACTTGAGCCCAGAAGGTCGAGTCTGTACCACTGCACTCCTGCCTGGGTGACAGACCAAGACCTTGTCTGAAATTTAAAAAAAAGAAAGAAAAAAAAAAAAGGAAGGAAGGAAGGCGGGAGGGAGAGTGGGTGGGAGGGAAGGGAGGAGAAGACTTGAGAAACCTAAGATCTAAGTAAACACCCCTAATATTTTGTGAAGGTAGTATAAAAATATGAACCAAAGCAATATATCTCTAAACAAAGAACTGGTCAGAATATAAATTGAACTTTAAACAAAAAGAGAAGAGGAGTTTAATCAGAGTTCAGGCAAGGTGAGTATACCCACTCTGAAAATAACATCTTGGTTCATAAGTTGGTTTCTGAATTTTAGAATGTCTTATATCATTATTTTGGTATTCAACACACAATCACCTGTTCCACTTTCTTCATATTTTTCAGGTATAATTTCATAGTCTATGATGATTAATTGAGATGGATTTTTGAAAACCTTCCTAGTCAACTTAGCTAAGGGACAGCTTTCCCCTAACACTCTCACGATCGGTGTGAAAATGAAACCCGCTCCTTCCAGAACCATGAGAATGCTACCTCTGCCAACAACATTCCCATGCAACTAAGCTCAAGTCAGATTGCTCTCAAGTCATTGGTTAGTAACCCATGGGAAGAGGGAGAGTAGCTGCAGTTGATCTGTAAACTCTGCCTGGGCCTTGTCCCAAGCTAACCCCTATTACAACCCACAGACTGTCCCTGAAGTCAGAACTTGTCCCCAGACTTGCCCTAATGGCCTAGCACAGTGGGAAGTCGTCCAACTCTTGAGTCATGGTCATCAAGAGACCTTCAGAGACCACTTAATTATGCAAAACTTCATTTGCTAAACTCCTAAAATTCCTGAGTGCTGTGGGACAAGGCAAGGAAGATGCAGTTGCTGGGCAAGAAACATGAGCAACCATCTAGTTACTGATACAAGGTCCCTAGGTTCAAATGCAAGTAGCCCCTGGCCTGTGTTGTCCAGTACAAGAACAAATGGACACACATGGCTACTGAAGTTGGTGAATGCAACTGAGGAACTGAGTGTCAACTTTTAATAAATTTTGAGTGATTTTATTTAAATGTAAAAACTGAAGCAATGTAAAATAATATGTTCCATTAAACATTAATGCATTGCTTTGGAAGAACTACATTTCACTTTAAATACTATATTGCTTAAAATATTATTCGTGTATTGTAGCACATGAGTCTACAAATGAAAGCATCATTGATCTACTTGGTGTTAACGAAGTGTTTCCATTTAAATGTTTTTTTCTGCACACTGATATAACACTGTAATGTAGTCACCTGAATATTTTACACAGACAGCATGAGTTACAGCGATAACTATGTAAATCATAATTGGTAACTATATCGAAATACTTGTTTTAATTAAGATATAATTACACTGTTTCTCTAGTTTATGAAATAAACATGGCCAAATTTTCTAATTTATCACTTTGAACCTTTTGTAGCAGTCCTAATATGGAAACACTTTCCAAGGTCTTAGGACTGATACAAAACCCACTGAAGATTCAGAAGTTAATAACACAATCAGAATAGTAAAAAAAAAAAAAAAAAAAGAGAGAGAGACAGGAGAGGAAGGTAAGCGAAAAGCAACATAATCAATGGCAATTAGAATTTGCTGTGGCAGAGCAAAAGGAGAAAGCTGTTTGTTACAAAAAGTCAAAGATAATAAAGCAGAAATTATTAAGAGACAATTTCAGCAAAAACCTAGTGAATTTGATGCTGTCTCCCCTTGACAGTAAAAAAAAGATCAATGAAATTAGTCACTCAAAATCAGAATTAAATGGCCAAAAAAAAAAAATTGTTGTAATGTTTTTAACATCTCAGCTCATAACCCTAGCCAGTTACAAAACATCTTGGATTCTTGAACCAGTTTATGGAACTGCTGAAAGAAATAGAAAACCAGAAATTATTGATCATGTATTCTTTGCCAATGATCTCTGGTTGAATAACAGAAGAATTTTTACAAAGATTCACTGCATAGTTAGCTACAATGCAAGATTTTCTTTACAAACGCTGAATGCTTGCTGAATACTCAATGAAGACAAAAATAGGCGTGTGATGTATGTTTTTTTCACAGATATCACACTATATATGAAAGAGCTAAATTTAAAGTTCCAAAGAAAGGAAAAACTTAATTGTGACCCCGCTAGACAGGCAGCAGAATTTATATCAAAATTGACATTTTTTCAGAAGAGAAATAAAAAGTAATGGTCTCGTACATTTTTGTAGTCTGAATCAATATGCATATGATTTCACTGAAATCAAAAGCATTATATAAATTGCCTTCAACATCTATGAGAAAAAGTTGAGGAATACTTTGTTGATATTCATAAATTTAGAGTTAGTCTTTCCACTTTTGCAATACTCCTCTGAATTTAATGTTAGCCATTCTGAGCTAGCATAAGAGTTAGCGAATTTACCTAAGTTGAACAAATGTAGCTTTGAAACTGATATTTTTTTGTTTTAAAAAGTCAAATTAATTCTTCTAAAAAAGATGAACCAGTTTTGTCAAGTTGAATGCAAATATCATGGAGAATGATTTTTTGATGCTGAATTCAGTTGCTGGAGAACTCATGTATATGTGGGGTTTGGTTAACAAATATACTATAAATTTTACAAAAGCTAAATACAGACCAAGTCTTTCAGATAAACATGTAGTATCTGATAACCATAACATACATATTCAATTTCAAGACTTACTATAAAATTTAAGAAAAAATATCTCATTAATATTTTTACATTGATTACGTGTTGAAATGATAACATTCTGGGGTAGACTGAGTTAAAGAAAATATATTATTAAAATTAATTTCATCTGTTTCTTTTTAATTTTCTTAGGAAATGTAAAATTACATATGTGATTTACATTATATATCTGTTGACTAGGGACCCTGGCTACTCAAAGTAGTCTTTTTCCAGAGCATTAACAG
Source organism: Cacajao melanocephalus (assembly GCA_963573385.1). Lineage (NCBI taxonomy): Eukaryota > Metazoa > Chordata > Mammalia > Primates > Pitheciidae > Cacajao > Cacajao melanocephalus. The sequence continues at coordinate 40,041 of CAUYLG010053252.1, read as the reverse complement.
CATCTAGAAGTTTCTCAGAAGTGTAGAATCTCAGACCCTAGCCAAAACCTACTGAAGAGAATGAATTTTCACAAAAACCCCAGAATATGGCCAAGAAGAAGTAATAGAAAGCACATTTACCATTTTGCCTGAAACAACCAAAAAAGGAAAGGAAAGAAAGAGAAACAGATAAAATGTGTGAAATAATGTTATTTCAGGATATAGGACACCAGGAAGCAAATGAAGAAAGTCTATGATTGCCCTAGGTTATCACCCAGCAGACTCCCAGAGCTGAGAATATGGGGGAGACCCAGGCTGTTAGAATTTGCAGGACCAAGTACCAAATAGGAGAGAACCGCACAGAGAGGTCCAGAGATCTATCTTTGAGTAGTCAGTGCATGTTTTTGAGCAAACTATGTGTGCCTGGTTGGGTGGGGGAACACTAAAAAAGATTGGAGATAACAGTGTCTGGTGCTGATGCAAAATAGTGCCTGTTTCCACCTGATGGAATGGGAAAACTCAGCCGGGCATGGTGGCTCATGCTTGTAATCCCAGCACTTTGGGAGGCCAAGGTGGGCAGATTACCTGAGGTCGGGAGTTCAATACCAGCCTGGCAAACATGTTGAAACCCTGTCTCTACTAAAAATACAAAAATTAGCCAGGCGTGGTAGAAGGCGCCTGTAATCCCAGCTACCTGGAAGGCTGGCGGGAGAATTGCTTGAACCCAGGAGGTTGCGGTGAGCTGAGATCATGCCACTGCACTCCAGCCTGTGTGACAGGGTGAGACTCTGTCTCAAACAAACAAACAAACAAAATGGAAAAACTCATAATTCAGGGGCACTGGGCACTGAGAAAGATGTTGCTTAATCCATTTATGCCAGAGGTTGTAAATTTTTTTGTGTGAAAAATCAGACCTTGGTGATGACCTTAAGCAGTAGGATATAAATAACTCCCACAAGCTTAGTGTTCCAATAAGGAAGCACTAGGCATAAATGGGTTAAGGAATAATCAGCTTTGTCTAATTAGCACTGCTCTAGTCCCACCTAATAAACCCTGAAAGTAAGACACAAAAGAATCAACTGTCTCCAAGTAATTTATCTACATCCCAAAACAAAACTCAAAAATATTTCCATCACTCCAAAAGATAACATAACAATGTCTGGCATCCAGTCAAAAATTACCAGGCATGTAAAGAAGCAGGAAAATACAACCCACAATGAGAAGCAATATCAATCAACTAAAACTGACCAAGAATTAAGAAAGATATTAGAATTAGCAGACACGAACAGATATTCAAGATTTTAGGTAGAGACAGGAATACACAAAAACACAAATCAAATTTCTAGAAATCATATCTACAATGTGTGAGATGAACAATACACTGGATAGGATTAATGCCAGGCAAACATTTCAGAAGAAAGAATATTGAACTTGAAGACATAGCAATGGAAATATCCAAAATGAAAAACAGAAAAGAAAGTTAAAAAAAATGAACAAAGCATGAATGAGCTATGGAGACAACTTTAGCCTAATACAAATTTAATTGGACTCTACATGGGGGGCATAGAGGGATAGAAAATAATATTTGAAGAAATAATGGCTGACAAAATTTGCCAAACCTAATAAAAATATAAACTCAGCCGGGTGTGGTGGCTCACGCCTGTAATCCCAGCACTTTGGGAGGCTGAGGCAGGCGGATCATGAGGTCAAGAGATCGAGACCATCCTGGCCAACATGGTGAAACCCCATCTCTACTAAAAAAAAAAAAAAACAAAAATTAGCTGGGCGTGGTGGTACCCGCCTGTAGTCCCAGCTACTTGGGAGGCTGAGGCAGGAGAATTGCTTGAACCCAGGAGGTGGAGATTGCAGTGAGCTGAGATTGCACCACTGAACTCCAGCCTAGCGCCTGGCAACAAAGCAAGACTCTGTCTCAAAAAAAAAAAAGAAAAACAAATATATATATAAACTCAAAGATACAAGAAGCTCATTTAATTCGAAGCACAGGAAATACAAACATATATCAAAACACATTGCAAACTGCTTAAAACCAGGAACAAACAAAACATCTTAAAAGCAGTTGGGCATGGTGGCATGTGCCTGTAGTCCCAGCTACTCAGGAAGCTGAGGCAGGAAGACTTATTGAGACCAGGAGTTTGAGACTACAGTGAGCTATGACTGCACCATGGCACTCCAGCCTAAATGACAGAGTGAGACTTCACTGCTTACAAAATAAAAATATTAAATGCAATTAGAAAAAAAGGACATATCACATAAACAAAAAAGGTAAGAATGATAGCAGATTTTATGTCAAAAACAATCAAGTGTAAAACAGTGGAGCAAAATCTTTAATGAACTAAAAAGAAAAAATTGTCAATCTGTAATTCTAAACGCAGCAAATATAGCTTCCAAAAATAAAGCTGTAGCTCTAATTGTGCAATCAGTTAGCACATGGTACTGATAAAATAAAGGCAAAATAAGGATTTACCAGACCTATAGAAGTGGAATGAATTCATCACCAGAAGTCCTATATAACAAGAAATGCTAAACAAAATTCTTTTAAGTAGAGAAAAAAATCAGGTAGAAATATGGGTATACACAAATGAATAAAGTACAGTGAAAATAGTTACTACCTGGGTAAATACACAAGAGTTTTCTCCTTATTATTGAAGCTCTTTAAAAGAGAAGTGACTTTTCCAACAACAATAATTTATATGGAGTTAATCACATAAGTAAAAGTAAACTATATGACAATAATACAAAGATGGAAGTATCCTATTATAATGTTCTTACATGTGACGTGATGCAATATCATTTAAAAATCAAATATGATAACGTAAAGATGTATACTGTAAATCATTTGTTCGTTTGTTTGTTTTTTGAGATGGAGTCTCCCTCTATCACCCAGGCTGGAGTGCAGTGGTGTGATCTTGGCTCACTCCAACCTCTGCCTCCTGAGTTCAGGTGATTCTCATGCCTTGGCCTCCTGAGTAGCTGGGACTATAGGTATGTGTCATCATATCTAGCTAATTTCTGTATTTTTAGAAGAGATAGGGTTTTTGCCATGTTGGCCAGGTTGGACTCAAACTCCTGGCCTCAAGCAATTCACCCGCCTCAGCCTTCCAAAGTGCTAAGATTACAGGCAAGAGCCACTGTGCCCAGCCTATACTGTAAACCTTAAAGCAACCACAAAATAACAAAACAAAGACATATAGCTAATTAGCCAACAAAGGAGACAAATGGAATCATTAAAAATAAAAATTAAAAAAAAGGCTGGGCGTGGCAGCTCACACCTGTAATCCCAGCATTTTGGGAAGCTGAGGCCAGGCAGATAATGAGGTCAAGAGATTGAGACCATCCTGGCCAACATGGTGAAACTCCATCTGTACTAAAAATACAAAAATTAGCTGAACCTGGTGGTGCACGCCTGTAGTCCCAGGTACTCAGGAGGCTGAGGTAGGAGAATCGCTTGAACTTGGGAGGCAGAGGTTGCAGTGAGCTGAGATCACACCACTGCACTCCAGCCTGGCGACAGAGCAAGGCTCTGTCACAAAAACAAAAACAAAGACAAACAAACAAATAAAAGCCAAACAACTCAATCCAAAAGAAGGCAGAGAAACCAGGAAAAAGGGAATAAAGAATAGACAAGATACATACAACACATATAGCAAGATGATAGATTTAAAATCAACTATATCAGTAGTTACATTAAATGTAAGTAATCTAAATACACCAATTAAAAGACTAATTTTCATATTGGGGAAAAAAGATACAACTCTATACTGCCTACAAAAAAATGGTTAAAAGTGAAAGGATGGAAAAAGCTATACCATGCTAACGCCAATCCAAAAAAAAAAGCTGAAGTGGCTTTATTAATATCAAGTAGAATTTATAGCAAAGAATATCAGCTGGTATAAAGAAGGTCATTTCATAATGATAAAGTCACCAGTTCCTCAAGGGGAGAGCAGGATCCTAAAGATTTATTCACCTTAATATTAGCTGTGCATCCAAGTACATGAAGCAAAAACAGACTGCACAAAGAAACGGACAAATTCACAAACTCACATATTTCAATACTGTTCTCCCAAGTTTTAACAGAACAAGTAGACAGACAATCAATAAACATAGAAAAGATTTGAGCAACCTTTGATTTGCATGCACATTAAAATTTGAGGAGCAATGCTCTATCCCAGTGGTACCCAACCTTTTTGGCACCAGGGACCGCTTCGTGGAAGACAGTTTTTCCATGGGGTCTGCAGTTCGGGATGAAACTGTTCCACCTTAGATCATCAGTTAGATTCTCATAAGGAGCACCCAACCTAGACCCCTCGCATGTGCAGTTCACAGTAGGGTTCGGATCCTATGGGAATCTAATGCTCCTCCTGATCGATAGGAGGTGGAGCTCAGGCAATGCTCACTCACCCGCAGCTCACCTCCTAACAGGCCATGGACCCGACCGGTATCAGTCTGCTGCCCCACGACTGGGGACCCCTGCTCTATACTATTGATAATGGGCAGTCCATATCCAGGTTGACTTGCGGCAAATTTTTCTTTTGGCATCTTACTGGTATTATCTTAAGGAGCACTATTTTGTCTGGCTTCCAGGATAACCGGAAGTTAGAGAAGAAGACATTTTCAGGAAAGCTAATCAGCAAATCAGGCCGGGCACAGTAATCTCAGCACTTTGGGAGGCCGAGGCAGGCGGATCACCTGAGGTCGTCAGGAGTTCGAGACCAGCCTGGCCAACACGGCAAAACCCTGTTTCTACTAAAAATACAAAATTTAGCTGGGCGTGGTGGCATGGGCTTATAATCCCAGCTACTCAGGAGGCTGAGGCAAGAGAATGTCTTGAACCCAGGGGGTGGAGGTTGCAGTGAGCCGAGATCTGCCATCGCACTCCAGCCTGGGTGACACAGTAAGACTCTACCTCAAACAAAACAAAACAAAACAAACTACATCAGCAAGTAGAAGTTTTTAAAATGCAAAAATTTCTCACATTTCTACTGAAAAGATTTCTCTGGAAGTACTAAAGAAGTGAGAAAGTTTGAGTAACTTATGTGAGACCATATAGAAAAGCCCTAAAAGTTAAGAAATTCTGGCTTAACATCGATCCAAACTTTCTTCCAAAAAGCTAGGTTAAGAAAACAGGGTAATATTATAACTCAATAAAGCTGTTCAAAGAAAAAGAAAGAGAGAGGAAAGAAAGGAAAACAGAGAGAAAGAAAGGAAAGAAAGAAGAGAAAGAAAGGAAGAAAGAAAGAAAGGAAAGAAGGAAGGAAGGAAGGAAAGAAAGAAAGAAAACAAGAGTAATGGTCATTTTCCAGGTTTTATGAACTGGAATTCTGTCCAATTCAGCACTAAACCAGCCTTTGGAAGATGTATACATTCAAAAACAAAAGCCCGGTGTTTTCATGAGTTGGGTACAGATTTGTACGATAAATGTTTTTAGCAAAAAGCAGGCAGATACTTGAATCCTAGCCTCCGAACCCAATTTAGGGGCACTAAAAACTCCAACCCTAATTTAACAGTTTTGTTCTTAAAATTCGGCTGCATGAGCATTCAAGCTGAGTTCCAGAATCCACTGTTACACACCGTGGGACCTCCATGGTGACATCACTGCCGTTTACTTATTGGCTGGGAAGTGAATGTGACCCTGGAATCAGAAGATCTTGATTTAAATCTCAATCCTGTCACTCCCAGATATGTGACTGTGGCCAGTCATTTTTCCTCTCAAGCCTTGATGTTGCTCATCTGTGAAATGGGAATAATACTACCTACTTTGCGTAGCACTTGTGATTAAATGACATCAGATAAGTGAAAATCCTGGCAGACTGTCCTGTACATAAAAATCCTCCATAAATATTTAAAAATTTAGGCACGGTGGCTCATGCCTGTAATCACAACACTCTGAAAGGCTGAAGTAGAAAGATCAGTTGAGCCCAGGAATTTGAGACCAGCCTGAGCAATATAGTGAGACCTCATCTCTACAAAAAATTAAAAAATTAGCCAGCCATCAGCCAAAAATTAAAAAAAAAAAATTAAAAATGTATTCCAGCTACTGGGGAGGCTGAGGTGGCAGGATTACTTGAGTCCAAGAGGTGGAGGTTGCAGTTTCCTGAGATCGTGCACTCCAGGCTGGGTTACAGAGTGAGATCTCAAAAAAATAAAAAATAAATGTATAAATTTGAATAAGCATCACTTAAATTTAAACTATGATTATTCGTGACAAGTCACTTTCTAGAACTTTAACTAAAACTTTTCCTATTCACTGTTAAGAAGGCATTACTCTTAGCAACAACTGTTTGTCCCACTAGACTATGAATAATGCTTCAGGGAATAATAACAATTATTATTATTATATAATAGGAGGAGGGAAAGGAGGAAGAAGAAAAGGAGGAACATCTTGAGAGAGAAAACTTCTCTCTTACTATAAAATCTATTCTTCTCATCTTTTAAATAGGCATTCTCCTATTTACCTGTACCTGGTGATGGTAACTAATTCAATAAGCCTACATGTAATCAAGGCGACTTTACCTGTTTCTGCAGCTCAGCAGTTGTCCCTAGAATCAGAAATAATGGGAAAAACATCTGGAATATATGAAAAAATGAAACAAAAGCTATTGTTGGGTAACTATGCTTGTGAATTTGGCAGCCAAAGAAGATAAAAGGTTTGGAGGAGAAAAGGGTTGGGTGAAGATTATGCAAACACAGCACTTTTCACAACCAGCTTCTAGCTGAAATGGGAAATAATGAGAAGACGTTGTGTTCAGGGGACTTGAGTACGGGGCAAGGGAAGTATGAGTGGTTTCTAAGTTGTGGAACTCCCAACTTCTACAGCCAGATAAAGGATGCTACTATCCAACCTAGAACCAGTATCTGTGCTCAAAATGAAAGTGAGAAGTTTTCCACAATAAGCTTGCAGCTTCTTTTGAGTTTTTTGTTTTCTCTTTTTATTTTTTTCCAAGAAGCCTAGACACAAGAGATGGAACCAATTTGTTCATGGAAAAAAAATAAACTGCTTTCACTGCCTGCTAGAACTAACTTGTGCCTTCTTCCGGCACTGTGAGAACCAAATGTATAGGAAAAAAATGCCACGCAATGAAAGCTTTTCATTCTTATGAGGAATTAAAGACACACACACACACACAGATGTTGGGTTTACATAAATAATCAACCAAAACATCTTCCAACCATACAATTTTCTTGTCAAGCATATGATATGGTTTTCTTTTTCCTGGAAACTCAATGTCAGGATATAAGATGGTGACTGTTTTTTAATAATTCTAGGGTCAGAATGAAAAAACACATACAAATCCTATTTCAAAGTCTAATACCAAATTCATTTTTAGGAAATGGATGGACATAGTCTAACACTGGTTGAAGTAAGCTGTCTCTTCACTTGAGTTCATGGTCTATCAATTTTTCCAGGAAGTTCTTAGCCTTATTTTTAGACTTAAAAACTGATGAGCTGGGCAAGGTGGCTCAAGCATGTAATCCCAGCACTTTGGGATGCCAAGGCGGGTGGATCACTTGTGGTCAGGAGTTCAAGACCATCCTGGCCAGCATGACAAAACCCCCTCTCTACCAAAAATACAAAAATTAGCCCGGTGTGGTGGCATGTGCCTGTAATCCTGGCTACTCAGGAAGCTGACACATGAGAATTGCTTGAACCTAGGAGGCAGATGTTGCAGTGAGCCGAGATCATGCCAGTGCACTCCAGCCTGGGCGACAAAGTGAGACCCTGTCATAGAAAAAAAAAAAGTGTGCATGCTCACCTCTAAATTTTCAAGGTGGAATTTCCTCATTACGGCACACAGTTCAGGGTCAGAGATGTCTTTCTACTTGCCCGCTATCAAGAACAGGAAACAGGACAGGCACAGCCCTAAGGCAGAGCAGGCTTATCAGAGTTTCTCCTAGAGCCTCAGCGCAATTCATCCTGCAGAGGATCCTCTTGTGTCCTCATGGGTTCCTTTTGGAAAGGGGCAGGATCTCATGTCCCCTTCGAGCCTCTCCTTCCCTTCAAGAGTGACAGGTTTCCTTCAACCTGCCCAGTCAGTGTTCTTCAAGATCACAACCAGGTCTTATCAGAACCACAGGGCCTTGCCGTCCTTAAAAGGCAGGCGAGGGGAGATGAGAGCAGTGTAACCAGCAGGCTGCTGAAAGTAAGAATGAGACTGCTGAAAGCCTGTACTCATGCACACAGATGTGTCCTAGCAGGCAGGCTTTCCCTCCACAAGGGGTTCATTTAAAGAACAGATCCTAAAGAGGAAGTCACTCTCCCTTTCTGTAGGCCTGAAATAGAGCCACTTGCCTCACCAGGCACCATTGAGGGCATCAAGGCAGAAACCAGAGGCTGCTGGCTGCGATGCACAGCGCTGAGAAAGGAGGCAGAGGGTTCTGGGGATCAGTCAGGCTGATGGCCAGTTTCCACAACGCTCAGCAGAGGCAAAAGAAAGGCTCTTTAGAAACAGAGTTGGCAAAACACTGAATATAAAGGATACTCAGAGAAAATGCATAATTACAGACACCTAGGAACCGTCTAGACTAGATCCTCATGGTACATCCTTTATAGAAAAGAGTGGGGCTAGGGCTAACTCCCCACTTACATCCTTTTTGTAAAAATAAACAATTATTTTAGGGACAAGGTCTTGCTGTGTGGCCCAGACTGGAGTGCAATGGTACAATCATAGCTCACTGCAGCCTTGACATCCTGGGCTCAAGTGATCCTCCCACTTCAGCCCCCCAAGTAACTAAAACTTACAGGTGTGCACCACCATGCCTGACTAGTTTTTAAATTTTTTGTAGACATGGGGTCTCACTAGGTTTCCCAGGTTGGTCTCAAACTCCTGGCTCAAGCGATCCTCCTGCCTCGGCCTCCTAACGTGCTGGGATTACACAGGTGCCTCACTGCACCCAGCCCCCACTTACATCCCTTATATAAAATGGCTCTGCAGGCTTCCTTATTCCTTCATCATGTGCAGTGCTAGGGATGCTTAGAGAAGGAAAAGTAAACCTAGGAAGCTACTGATACATCCTCTCATTTATGGCAAAATGCTTATCACCTTGGATCTGAACCCAAACCCAGACTCTACTCCGTCCTGTCACACCTCACTGGAGGTACTTAGCTTATCAAGGCTTTCACTTAAAAAACTGTGTCAATTGTGGCTGGGCGTGGTGGCTTATGCCTGTAATCCCAGCACTTTGGGAGGCTGAGGCGGGCAGATCACTTGAGGTCAGGAGTTCGAGACCAGCTTGGCGGACATGATGAAACCCCGTCTCTACTAAAAATACAAAATTTAGCCAGGTGTGGTGGCAGGTGCCTGTAATCCCAGCTACTTGGGAGGCTGAGGCAGGAGAATGGCTTGAACCTGGGAGGCGGAGATTGCAGTGAGCCAAGATTATGCTACTGCACTCCAGCCTGGGAGATAGAGCAAGACTCCATCTCAAAAGCAAAAAAAGTGGTAATTAAAAAAATAAGCACAGCATTTCAAGCCCTCAAAGCCCTCTGCACAGGGCCTGGCAAGGAGCAGACGCTCAACAGATGATGCTACCAGGGGCAGCACTGCCGTCATGGCATCCTCTCGTGTCTCCATTACATCTAGAATGTGCTTCCCTCATAACACCTATGCTTGTTTACTTACAAACGTATTCCCCACTGTAAGCTCCGCAAAGGCAAGATTCACTCTATATTCTCAATAACAAGCATTAAATGGGCACACACACGCACGTGCACTAGCATACACACACACCACGCGGTTACCAAATGTTTCTTTAACAAAGGAATGACAGAATCCACAGTCTGTTTGATCACATTCACTTCTTGTTTCTGTATAATTCCAATTTCAAGGACCTATCTTCAGGGTCAAGGATTTCCTAATACCTCTTCTCTGGTATATTCTCATGGACAGGGAGTCTTAAGTAGAAAGCACTCCTAGAAGGCCTTTTGATCAAAAGGGTCTAACATAGTCTTAATATGACCAATCGTTCATGACTTAAGGTCTTCTTCAGTTTCAAGGATCTTAATAATAACATAATAATGTTAAGATAGGTAGACAACTTGACTAGGTTAACTGAAGTTGATAGTTACATCAAGATTCTATGTCCAGCAACACCAATTAAAGAACATTTCTGGAGCAAAGATTCCTTGGTCTGCATGTACTCCAGACTATACTAACATTAGCTGGAGTGTAGTGGTGTGATCATAGCTCACTGTGGCCTTGAACTCCTGGCTCAAGGAATCCTGCCTCCTCAGCTTCCCAAGTAGCTGGGACTACAGGTGTGCACCACCACATCAGCTAATTAAAGAAAAATTATAGAGAAACATTGCCCAAGCTGGACCCAAACTCCCTGGGTACCAGGCACTCAACCATTACTCATCTTTACAGGTTCCCCAGGCCTGTGACACCGTAAACACCCAAAGGAAGCTTTGCTGAATTACATCTAATAGCCAGGCCACCTTGGATAAGTAACAGTGCCGTAAACAGAATCCCAGATTTACTGGAGCAAGAAAATTGTGCTCCCTTTTAATTGGGAGATTAAAGAACCAAACTATTCAGGTATGGGTAAACAGCTGCACTTTTTGCAGAACTTAAAGTAGAGAAAGGAGAAATGTGAATTAATTTGTGAATACAAAAAACAATTTTCACAAAAAAAGCAATATTTTTGTAGTGAGCAAGTGCCAGGTGGGAGGGCTCTGGGTGCCTGGCAAACACTGCTGAGGCCCCCTGGCTGGGCAGGACCAACAGCAGTCTGCAGCTCTGCCTCAGGGCAGGGCAAGAACCTCCACTACCATTCTGCTCCATTCTTGATCCTGAGCAAACCCTTATGTTCACTGCTTTGGGGGAAAAAAACAAAGATTCCTTAATCGGTCAAGGATTTCCTAATACCTCCTCTCTGGTATATTCTCATGGACAGAGGATCATAAGCAGAAGGCACCTGAGCAGGCCTTTTAATCAAAGGGTCTAGCAAAGTCTTCATATGACCAATTGTTCATGACTTACACCCACCCCAGACTGGCCACAAAGCACAAACTCCCTTCCAAAATTTTCCAGAAATATGATTTGAAAAAGAAGAAGAAAAGCCAACGTGAATTCTGCTCTCTGTACGTACAATTTCCATTTGCAAGGGAAAGGTTATCCAAAACAAGCTTATGTTTCAGTTACTTTCAAGGTACTGCCATGGGTGAGGAAAGCCAAAATAAATTTCAAACAATTTTCCCCAAAGTTCAGACCTTTTAAAATGCTCTAACCTGACCAGTTTTAAAACTGGTATTTCCAAGTTGCAGTTCCAAAGAACCCTTTTTAAAAGCAGAAAGTTCCCGTACACAAAAACTTTGATAGGATATTCAATATCATTATTATACTAAACAAAGGTGACAGCCAAATGAGATTGACTCAGAACAAAGGCAGAAGGGTTTGCAAATTGTTAAGAAGAAAAAAATGAAAGGGAAAAGAATACAAGTGTCAAGAAGCACTGTCAAAAAGTGGGAGGAAGGAAAAGAAGGAAAGAAGAAAGAGTAGAGCAGGCTCGGATAGAGACAAAGCCATGTATTGGAAACCCTGGGAAACCGCAGACACAAAGGGTGAGCTAGCAGCGTGGAGGAGCTGAACGGGCAGCTGAATTGGCCAGAGGAAAGCTGAAAGAAGTAATCAGAAAGGATTCCAAGGGGGGAAACTTACCCCAAGTCAAAGAGCAGGCTGGAGAGTGGAGGGAAAGCAATTAAACACCAATGACAGATGGAGATAAGGCCATCCAAGGCAAATGTGTCCCTAAGACACTTGAAACCCAGGCCTGCCGGGAGGTGGCTGGGTGACAGCAACAGATCAGGAGCAGGAGCGGCAGAATGTCAAAGAAAGAAACAAACAAAGGGTCCTAGAAGGAGGAGAAAGCTGCCGAAGTTTGGGGGTAAGGGCGGTGTTAGGCTGTTTATGGGGAGCGGTATTATGGCTGCGTAAGGGATCCTAGAGAAGCCCTGAGCAAAGGAGGCCCCCTCCCCCATGAGGCTCATCACCCTCCTCCTCCAACAGGGAAATGGCCCTTATTTATAACCCCAAGGAGCAAGATGTTTCAGGGACAACATGGTCACCACCACCAAGTTGGATCATTTTCCAACAGTTCCCCTGTGGATAACGAGGAAACAGGCTAACTTTGACCATCCACCTATATCTGACATCGATCAAGAATTGTATAGCATCCCAAGCCGTGAAGAAGGAGGAAAGAGTCTGACGGTGTGAAGGTGAAGTCGTCTTCTGAAAGGAGCTGGGCTGGATGAAAAAGGATAGTGGGTCCAGTAGCCATGCTGGGCCTCGGTGTATATGTAGGGTGTGTGTGTGTGTGTGTGTGTGTGTGTGTGTGTGTGTGTGTGTGTGTGGTGTAGCAGGACAGAGGGATGCATGTGTTTAAAAGTTGGCAATTGCACTTGAGAGACAAGACTTAGAAACAACATAATGGCTGGGCACTTTGACTCTCACCTATAAACCCAGCATTTTAAGAGGCTGAGGCAGAAGGATTGCTTAAGCCCAGGGAGTTCTAGACCAGCCTGGGCAACGTTTCTCTACAATTTTTTTTTGAATTAGCTGGGCGTGATGATACACACCTGTAGTCCCAGCTACTTGGGAGGCTGAAAAGGGAGGATTCCTTGAGCCCAGGAGTTCAAGGCTGCAGTGAGCTATGATTATGCAATTGTACTCCAGCCTGGGCAACAGAGCAAGATCATGTCTCTATTAAAAAGAAAAAAAAAAGAAAAGAAAACGCAAGATGCTAAGAGAACTGGAATGTGCAGAGAAATGAACTGAGGAAGAAAGATTTATCCCAGTGAAAGCTCTAGGTGGAAAACCCAGTGAGGTTCACTGAAGTCAGAGCACGCACAGTGAAGCCACGGACGAAGTAAACTTATACATAGCTCAACCTCTAGCTTTGTATAAGTTTACTTTTCCAGCCAGAGGGGAGTGCTGAATTTTCAATCAGGAAACTTTAGTTCTAATCTTAGCCCAGGCAAAGTTCTCAACTGTGGAGCCTCAGTTTCCTCTTGCACAAGACGGAACCTTGGGTCATCAGCCCTAAGAACCCAACAGAGTTCCTGAGCATCTCAAGTGAAAATGCCAGTAAAGCCAAGTGAAAACTGAAAGACTGTAAAAAATCTGTTATTACTGCACAAAAGGATGAAGTAAGAGATACGTGAATGTATACATGGAGCCCAGAAGTGGATTAAGGGCTTAGAATTGTGGCCCCAATTCAGCAGCTATGAATCACCAGGGGATCTGAAGCAACAGCAGTTTCCAGTACAAGGAACCCCTAAGATTTAAAGGAGATTTGGAGTCAGAGGGTTTTATACATGCCCGAGCAATTATGGCTTATTTTATAACCTCTTATAGAACAAAGGGGATTGAAACTGACTGAATATCCCATAAAGGACTGTGACTGATGCTGGAGCTGCTAGAGGGTCATTTATTCACAATGCACAATAATTAGGAAGGCAAGAGGTTTTGGGGTGCTGGGCAGGAACTGGGAGACAAGCAGGCCTAGGTAGAGACATAATACAAAACCTTCTTTTTTAAGGACATGTACTTAAAATTTGATCAACCATATAATGCCTCTTCTATGTTCCTGTAACCAAGATTCTGCTCCTTGCTTCTTACTGGCACATCAACTTGCTACTCTGGCTTTATTTGAGCTGACATGATTACAACACCGTTCTGAAAACAAAAAGGCGCTGCCTCTGCTCTAGCCCTCATACTTTTCAGTATTTGTTTCTGTCTGTTGTTTCTGAGCCATGAGTCCATCCAGGGCTGGGCCCAACCCTTATTCATCTTTATAGGTTCCCCAGGCCTGTCACACTGTAAACACTCGACAGAAGCTTTGCTGACTTAAATCCAGCAGCCAAACCACCTTGGATAAGCAACAACTTCTTATAAACCGAACTTTTCTCATTGATTAAACAAAGGGTATGAGCAAGGTACCCTCCAGCGCCAACAAATGCAAAAACAACAGAATGTGCTAAAAACATACTGTCTGGAGACACTGTAACTTTTATGCATTTCATGCAATAGAAAAATGTATAGAATGAAATCTGATTCATATGTCAATTTTTAAATAAACACTTATTTTTACATATTAGATCCATTCTTTTGTTAGGCAATGAAATATAAAAGCAGCCTAAGGTTTTACGTTATAGAAAAACTACACATGCTGGTTACCCTAAAATAACATTTATTTGGAAAAAAAAATGCTAATTCTGACATTTCCTTTTAAACCTCCTCCCCTGACACACTATATCTGGAATAACATTGACATAGCAGAAACAAATAAGTCTCTTTACAATGACTACAGCTTAACAAAGGCGCCTGGCTTTTTACCTTCCTTGTTTACTGAACAAAGGCAGCAAATGTAAGTACAGTTGCCCCAGCAGCTGGCAAGTTCTCTCCCATATGCGAAGAAGTTGTGGAACAGCTGGGGAATGCAAGATGCTTTTGAACAAGCTGCTACGTGATCCAAAATAACGCGGCCTGTTCATCTTCCGTACAATGGAAGCGACAGCCCAGCACAGGTCTGGCGCATGCCCTGCAGCGGCTTCTTTCTTCCCAGATGGAGCGCAACAAGTGGCTACAAATGGAGCGAGATGCACAAAAGCAGGGATCTTGCCCCTAACTCTTTACGCGTTGCTGATTGGTTATGCACACAGCTCATTTTCCAGTGTGGGAGAAGCTGCATATCATATCCAGATGTAAAACCTACATAACGTCAATCCTGTCCGTGCACTTTCTTGAAGATGATATTCATGGTAACTACACCATCGGGTGCTGTATGATGACATTATAAGGTTTCTTTATGGTGCATTAGTCCATAGTCATTGTTCAAAAGACAAAAGCAAAACCAAAATCAAGAGCTATAAAATAACACAAAATGATCAGATGTATTATAAGAAATTAGATCCATTATATATACAATATACATATCGACACAATAATTAATTTTATATTTATATATGTATATTACAATATAGAGTATATTTGCTTACTTGAAGAACTTTCAAGTTTTTAATATAGGAAATAGTTATACTAGTTGCTCATTAGTTGTTCAGCTTAACTTACCTATAGTTCATGCTGTCATCTAAAAGCTAGTTTGGCAATTTTCAGATCATACATAGTTGACCACGTTTGAGCAAATATTTTTGAAATATTATGTCTCAAACTCTCCTTCCTCTTCTATCAACTTGGCAGTTCACCATTAAACAGACTGTCAGAAAATATTATATTTTCCAAGAAAATAGCCCCTCTTACCAGGATTAGGCCAGCACAATTTTCACAGAAGCAGATATATTTCTTTAGTGCCATAGGTGGCTAGTGAATGAGAAAAGAGAATACGTATTTCCTTTTTACCAGTTCATTTTTTTTTTAATTCCTACCATCTTGGCCATTAGAATACTGCACTTTAAATTTAAAAGGCAGGGAAATGGCTGGAAGGCCAGCCACATAATTACACAGAGGTAAAAACGGGAGGAAAGCTCTACAGCTGTGGAGCTCCTTGTAAATTCCTTGGGTGAGCGGACCAGCTTCTCCATCACTAATAACCTTTCCCCAGCCCCAACTTGCTGAGAGAAGGAGGAATCGCTAACTGTGCTATATTGCCATATTCACTAAGAACAGTCAGTTCAGGGCAACTGTGGATGACTTTACCTCTCTGGATGAGGAAGGGAAGGATTCTGTTCTTAAACATCATGGTAACTATGTAGCATTGTTGAATAGCAACTAGGTGCTAGGCACTGTGCCAAGTATCTCATGAATATCTAATTTAGTCCTCATAGTTTGAAATCAGGAGGCACTATTATTATTCCTAGCTTGTTTTGTTCATTTTCTTTCTTTCTTTTTTTTTTTTTTTACAGATTCCAAGCTGGAGTACAGTGACGCAATCATTGTTCACTGCAGGCTCGAACTCTTGGGCTCAAGCCATCCTCCCACCTCAGCATCCCAAGTAGCTGTAACTACAGGTAATTTTTTTTTTCATACGGAGTTTTGCATTATCATCTGGGCTGGAGTACAATGGCACGATCTCAGCTCACTGCAACCTCTGTCTCAGGTTCACTCGATTCTCCTGCCTTAGCCTCCCGAGTAGCTAGGATTACAGGCAGACACCACCACACCTGGCTAATTTTTTATATTTTTAGTAGAGATGGGGTTTCACTATGTTAGCCAGACTGGTCTCGAACTCCTGACCCTGTGATTTGCCTGCCTCGGCCTCCCAAAGTGCTGGGATTACGGGCATGAGCCACCGTGTCCAACTGGTAATTTTTAAATATTTTGTAGAAAGAAGTTCTCACTATGTTGCCCAGACTGGTCTCAAACTCCTGGCCCCAAGCTATCCTCCCACCTCAGCCTCCCAAACCCCTGGTACTACAGGTGTGAGCCACCACATCTGGCCTTTGATTTCTGTTTTAAAACAAGAAAGTAAAGCTCAGAGGCTGAGTAAATTGCCCAAGGCTACGGAGCTCTAATGGTGAAGGCAGTATCTGAATCCAGCCATTGTGACTTCCCACGCTTGCCCTCATCAGCGCTCCTGGCTGCCTCTACCTAGGACATTCCAAGTCCCTGACTGTTAAGCCAGAGTTGCAAACATCTTTCTTGAAGGCAATACATTTTAGGTACATTTACAACAACATCAAAGTCCTATTTTGTAAACTTGAGCTCAAATGTTACATAAAAGTATGTGGATACAATTGTATCCTTGGATCCCTCAAAGAAATTCTGAGGTTTTAATGTATCAGTCAGTAAGCTGGGCCATTATTTCCAAAGCATACTTCACTTAATTTTAAATGCACATTCAGCACATCGGCAAAGTCACACTCAGCTTAAACAAGGTGGGAACTGCAGCTCCTTACAACAAAAAGGCAAACAGAGCTCTCTGCACTTTGTAGAATTCCTGACTCCCGGCCCACCTGCCTGATGAAACACTGCAAAATGCAAAAGATGGCTATTTCCACTGATCTTTGGAACTGTCAGATAATTCTAAAGGTTTGGGAAGGAAGCCTTAGTTCCCTTCATATACATTAAACTTTACATATGAGCTGGTTTCGTTATGGCACTGGCATTAACACAAGCCAGAGATAGGTGGAGACTCCATCAAACCCTAAAGCCTAACATAACCAAACCTGAACCCCCAGGCACAGCGCACACCCAGCTGTTCAGGTAGTGCCCTTCAGTAACTGCCTTTGCCAACAAACAAACAAACAAACAAACAAAAAAACCTGGAAGGAATACGCAGTCCTCTTTGGAACAGGACAGATTCTTTAACCTCTTTAAGCCTCAGTTTCCTTATCTGTAAAACAGAAATAGCCTCCTGTGAGGAGGTTGTAAGATTTAAAGAGAAAAATGAAGAGCCTTCCACATTGTGTAGGCGAGAGTCCCTCATTCATTAGCACTTCATAAAAACCAGTTCCTGCCCTTTCCTTCCAACAGAAGAAGCAGGTGGAGGCCGATAAGACAAGACACAAAACCGTGAATTCCATCGATTGATTGCTAGGGTTAGGGTCTCACACCAAGCAGAACGTCCTGGATTTCTCTTCATCATCACCTCCTCCTCTCCTGTCCAGATGCTGAGAAACATCTGGCGCAGTAGTGATGCTGCCTCCAACATTTCTATGACAAAACGTGTGCCGGTGCTAGGGTTTGCACAGGCTAAGTTATCACGACCTCTGGATGGGGCTGGGGGTGGCGGACAGGAGCTCCTTTAATTTCCCCAGCTGGCCTCTCCCCTTTTGCGGAACTTCTCATTATAATAAACTGTCAGATTTTACGAGATCTCTCATGCCAATGCCTGAAGCGGTTAACCCCGTACCTGACCCAGATTCAGGCCTGGACTGGAGCCTCCCTGCCGCTCACTCACTGTAATGCAATTACCGCCTTCTGGAGCTCCACTCAGGGTGTTCGGGGCTGCTGGCTGTCAGGGGGCTAAACCACTCCTTTCCGAGGGCCCGCACGCGCACAGAAACTGTAGGGAGAGGCGTGGGCAGGCGGGATGGCCGGGCGCGCCACGCGTCGAGTTCAAACCCGCGCAGGCCCTGCGGAGGCGCCGGCCTGGGACCCTCGGCTGGGGAGCGGGAGCCAAGGCAGCTCCGGCCACTTGCGGCTAGGGTCGGGAGAGGAACCGGGCGATGTCGCAGTTCTGATCACTGGCGCGCTGCTCCCTGGGCCACCCACCTCCCCGCCCTGCTCTCCGCATAACTAGCAGCCGCGATAACTTCCCGAAACTCTGCGGAGAGAAACCCTGCCCCGGCCCGCTCCTCCCTGCGGCGCGCGCCGGGGACGGAAGTGGGTGGGAGCCGCGGCCGCGCCGCGCCTTTGTTACGGCTCGGGGACCCCGCGGGCGGAGTGCAGCGCCCAGTCGCAACGGCCCGGGGACCCGCCGCTCTCCACCCGCGGCCGGCTCCGAGGCTCCCGCCTCCGTCCCCCGAGGGGCCCCCAGCAGCCAAAGCAAAACTCACCCGCGCCTCCTGCCCGGGAGCGGAACGCAGCAGCGCGTCCTGGCGTTGGCCGGCTTCGGCCCCGCGCACCCCTCGGCCACAGCGGGGAGGGACTTTCTCACCTTCCCAGCTCTCCCACACCTCCCAATACACGATCGCCGCTCCCTGCCGACAGCGGCCCCGCGGCCTGGACTTCTCAGCAGCGCCGCGGCCACGCCCCGCTCGTTCCCACCGCGCTGAGAGCGGGTCCCCGCTTGGGATGATTCACTTTGCTCCTTACCTGGAGGCTCGTGCGTCCCCTCCCCTCGCGACCCGCGCGGCGGCCGGGAGCTGGCGCCCTCTGCTGGGCCACCAGGCGGGAGCACCCTCGGACCGGGAGAGGAGCGGGCGGAGAGGGTGGGGACACGGAGAGTGGCCGAGGGCAGGCACCCCCGCCTCTCCCACCGCGGGCACCCCTTCCCGAACAGGGGTCAGTGCGCGCGGATCATGCTGTGCCGACACCCAGGGGAGGACCAGAGCTGTCCCCGCGCCCCAGGACACAAACACACGCCCGGAGCCGACCCCCTCCAGGGCCAGCGGGTCCAGCCCCGTCCTCGGAGGTGTCCCGAGGAAACCGCGATGAATCGGCATAAGCTCGTCCTGTCTTAAAATACCAGAAAGGCAGTTTTTACTTTGTGTGGAAACTAAGTTTGTGTCCTGTGTCTCAGTAGCTCTCAGGGTGGTGGCAGTCACGCCCTCCGGGTCCCAGGGCTGGGAGAGGCTTGGGCGAGCCCCCGGCTGCAGCCCCGGAGCTGCGGGGCTCTCGGGTCCCGGTGGGCTGGAGGCCAGGGCCTCTCTGTAGCTCTCCCGGCCGGGGGTGTGGCTGTCCAACTCGCTCTGTAGCCCGAGAGAACTCTTCCAGCAGGTTGGCCCCCTCAGGCTGCCCACTGAGGACCTGAGCTAAACTCTGAGACCTGCCCGGGGGCGCATCCACACTCGCGCCCCTATTTCCCCCACCCCGCGGACTCACCTTCTCCGCGCGCTCCTGCCGAGCCCCGGCAGCTCCTGCCGTTCTCGCCCACCTGCCGGGCCCGGGCCGGAGGCGCACACTAGCGAGGGACCTCGGTGGGGCGGCACGGTCCCCTGCCCAAGCGGGCTCTCGAGGAGGTGGGGTCCCCGGGAGAGTCGGCCGGGGCCACTGTCGCCGTCGCCGCCGGAGCAGAGCCAGTGGCGAGGTCGTCAGGGCAGACCAGGCGCCTCCGTCCCCGACAGCCGGCGCGCGAGTCCCGGCTGGCGGGCAGGCGCGGGGTATTAATTGTAGAGCCCCTGGGTGTCGGCCGCCGGGCGCTCTGAGTGGCTCGGACCGCGCGCCAGGCCGGCCGGGCCGGCGCCACCCACCCCCTTGGCGCACGCCCGGCCGGGAGACGCGCCCACGCGCACGCGCCCTGTGGCTTGGGGCTCCCTGACTCTCCTCACCAGCTCTGCTGCCCGGAGGTCGCTGCTTACCCTGGAGCCCTGAGAGGCCGCTCTCAGTCTCCAGACCTTCCAGGGATAAATAAAATCTGGCATCCCGTGCCAAAGTTGTGGGCCAGTTGCGAAGGAGACCGTCCTTGCTGGCCACGCGCACCTGTGGAAAAGTCACGGCACCGCCCCCAACCTCCTCCACGGGACCGTACCCTGCCTCGGTGGTTCTGGCACTTTACACCGAAATCTCCCAACGTTTGTGAAAACACCGTGGCTGCCCCCACTTCGTGCCCCCTCCAGTGCCTGATTTCTGTAAGACTTCTGTGGGGTCCGAGAATTTGCACTTCTAACAGATTCACAGGTGATGCTGAGGCAGCCGTGAAGATTCAGAGTTGGGGCTTGTGAAAGTATTTGGTAAACGGCGGAGCAGTAGATAAGTAGATACATTTCAACCTGTTAAATATGGTACTTGTGTGTTTCAGTAGGAGAGTTTAGCTCCGAGTGTTAGACTGCTTTGTTTCCTCCTGAATATGCACCATCAGAAAAAAAGAAAGCGGAGTGTTTTTGTTTGCTATAAAAGACCACAGATTAGGTGGTCTAAGCAACAGAAATTGATTTTCTCACAGGTTAGAGTCTGGAAGTCTCTTTTGGGGATGAAGGTGTGGGCAGGGTTGGTTTCTTCTGAGGCCGGTCTCCCAGGCTCGTACATGGCTTTTTGCGGTGTCTTCACAAGGCCTTCCCGCTGTGTCTGTCTTAGTCTTTTCTTAAAGACACTATATGACTTCATTTTAACCTAATGACCTCTTTAAAGGCCCTGTCTCCAATTACGTCACATTTTTAAGTACTGAGGGTTAGGACTTCAGCATATGAATCGGGATGAGGGGGCTGGGTGGGGAGGGTGTACAATTCAGTCCATAACTGTGAGCTCCATGCTAGAACAAAAATTAGACTTCAGCCTCCCCTGTCCCCTACTACATCTCAACCCCTCCACGACAGTCTGATCTGTGGACTCACACGATCAAGTGCTATGGAGGGAAGCTGGAAGGACTGAATGCAGTAAGGAAACACGCCTGTCGACTCAGTTTATGGTCGCAACAGCAAAAGCGACACTCCAGTGTGGAAAATAATATATGGGGTCTATCAGGAATTTGGGACCCTTTACCAGCAAACATTTCAGAACTGGCCTCAGCCTTTGTTAGCGATTCAATCCAGAGGCGCCCTTGCCCCAGGCTCTGCCCTCTGCCTGCGCCCGCCCCCCCCCTGCCCCCCCAGCCCATCATGGTCATCCCCCATGGGCTCTGTCTGGAATGAGAGACTGTAGTGAATGAATCCGTCTAAGAGGCCTCATTCCTCCTGCCCTCTACGGGAGCTCTGACGCATTTGCAGCTGGGGTAGACAGAAAGGAAGTGAGGATGAGGGCTGTGGTGCTGACCCTACACTACCTAGAGGCATCTGAAAAAAGTGATCTTCCACAAATTAGTTATTGCCCCAAATTAAGTGCCCTTACTGATCCTGCTCGGTAACTTTTCTTTGTGGCTTCATCCAACCCTTGACTTATTCCTTTTTTTTTTTTTTTCTTTTTTGAGACCAGGTTTCATCATGTTGGTCAGGCTGGTCTCAAACTCCAGACCTCAAGAGATCCGCCTGCCTTGGCCTCCCAAAGTGCTGGGATTATAGATGTGAGTCACTGCGCCTAGCTGAACGCTTGACTTCTAACACCAAGCCAGGCCTCTCCCCAAGCTCCAGATTCAGTGGCTGCTGGATCGCCATGGACACTCCATGCACGGTACATGCGGCCATAATTGAACGCTTCCCCAAACTTCGTTTTCCCTGTATAACCCGTCCGAGTGGATGGCACCAGCTCCACCGTAGCTGTGCCTGCTAGAAACCCAGGCATCATCTGAGACCAGACCCTCTGCCTCACCCTTCACACCTCACCAGCTTCAATCCATTTGCTGCGTGTCCTTGATGCCTCCCAGAGGCCGCCTTCTTCCCCACTTACGTCACTACTGCCTCCATCCAGGCCCTTCTACTATTTCCCCTCTGGCTTTTAACACCAGCTTCCGACCCCTGCTCCAGCCTCAGTCAGCATCCCCCACACCGTATCTTCAGTGATCTTTCAAAAACAGAAACCTGATGACGCTGCGGGCTTTCTTAAACCCTCTCAATGGATTCCCTGGACGTTCCAGGAGAAATGTGCAAGCTCCGTGGCCCATCTCTGGCTGCGGCCCCATCTACACCCTTCACTCCAACCACAGGGACCACTTGTGCCCAATGCCCTGCCTATTCAAGAAGTCCATGCTCTCTGAACACACTTGTGACTTGCTTGGTCTAGAGAGAAGATGTCACCTCCTTTCCAGCCTCCTCTAGGAGTCATCAACTTTAGGAAGCCTGCCTGCGTCTTTCTGAACTAAGGGCCCCCTTTCTGTTCCCACAACGCCCAATGTAAGTTGCAGACATAGCCCTTCAAACATTGGACGGTAATCACTGGGTCACTTTTCTGTGTCCTTCATTAACCTGTGGGCTGCTGGAGAACAAAGACCTCATCCATTTTTGCAAGTTTGAAGTTTACATTAAAGTTGACACTCCAAAAAATTGTGTGTGTGTGTCTGTGTGGGTGTTTGCTTTAATGAATGAATTCTTAGAAAGTTAAAGAATTTGTTCAAACACAGCATTTGTTGCAAGTACCTTATTTGGAGCAATCTTCACTTTCTTGATAATACTTTGTGAACATTCTCCCTTAAGTCACCTCCTAGTTAAAATATAGGTTCAACTTTTAGAATCTTGAATTAGCTTCTATGCCTCCTAAATATTCCGTGTTCCTTACACAGAGTTTTTTGAACTGTGGGTCCTGGAACCAATTTTGCTGATAAAGACCAGCTTTATTATTATTATCATTTTTGATAAAACAGAATTAGAAGTAAAAACACTGAAGTACATCCTACATAGTAAGAAAAAGTTTGGAAGCCAGGTATGGTGGCTCAAGCCTGTAGTTTTAGCTACTGAAGCCAAGGCAGGAGGCCAGGAGTTAGAGACCAGCCTGGGCAACATAGCGAGACCCTGTCTCAAAAGAAAGAAGGTGGGGCCGGGCACGGTGGCTCACGCCTATAATCTCAGCACTTTGGGAGGCCAAGGCGGGTGGATCACAAGGTGAAGAGATCGAGACCATCCTGGTCAACATGGTGAAACCTCATCTCTACTAAAAATACAAAAATTAGCTGGGCATGGTAGCGCATGCCTGTAGTCCCAGCTACTCGGGAGGCTGAGGCAGGAGAATGGCTTGAACCCAGGAGGCGGAGGTTGCGGTGAGCCGAGATCGCGCCACTGCACTCCAGCCCGAGTAACATGAGCGAAACTCCAACTCAAAAAAAAAAAAAAAAAGAAAGAAAGGTGTTGTTTTCACGAAATCTTTTGTTTCAGTTCACTGTATTTATGAGTTGTGTGTATTTATTTCTGTGCAGAGTTGTTGTGTTGTCAAATGTATTCCTCCCTGTGGGTCACAGTTACAAAGCTAAAGTGACAGCTGCCTGAGGCAGTGCTGAGCTGTGCTCACCCAGAGCACAGATCTATGGAGCTGTTGGAGAAGCAGGCAGTTAAGCAAAGTGTGGAGAGTGAAGTACCGTGCTCCCTCTGCAAACAGTAGGTGCTCCGTAAAGGCTTGTATGGCCTGGAGGTGGGTAAAAATGTGCAAGTTGGGTGTGGGAAGTTCCCTTGGCTGGAGCCTGCTGGGGAGTCATCAGAAATAATACTAGTGACACAGAGAAGGGAAGAGAGACTGGTTTGCTGCGAGACGCAGCCGTTGTTCCCCAAGGTTCCCAAACAAGAACAAGAGGTACAGGGACATGGGATTTCCTAGTCCAGTTTTCAGCATGAATGTTCCCACAGTAAAAGTCTGTTATGAAACTAACCTTCACTGAGATAAAAGCACTGCTTTCTCTGTTAGAGTCGGAGATCTAAGAAGCCCAGACTGCGGCTGCGGCACTCAAAACACTGTGAAGTGTTTTGAAGGGGCAGTGCTTTCTAATCTCTGATAGTAATGCTAGTCTGGAAGGCCTATTGAGAGAGGCAGAAATGAGATAGAGTTATGTAACAAAGGAAAATAACAAGCAGTCCTTAGAAAACTATAACCTTGATAGTTATGCCAAGTATTTCCATCTGTATTAAAAGCCTTTGACCAAGGAACCTGGATCCAGCCCACAAATATTTAGAAGGGAAGGTTCTTACTCCCTAGTCTAAAGTTTCCAATCTGTGAAAGAAGGCTGCCATGTAAATAAAGAATACATATCATTGCGCTTATTTGTTGTTACTTTAGTTATTCTGGTTTGGGCAGATTAGAAAAATGGAAACTTGGGCCAGGGGACTATGGATTTTTTAAAGATTTTTTTTTTTTTAAGGGAGACAAATAGGGTGGGCCAGAGACAGCCGAAATTATAATAAAAAATAATTTCTGAAAGACCACTTCTCTGTTCTCCTGCTTCTAAATAGAAATACACTTAGCCATGAATATTATTATGGAATTATATTTTGAATTTGGAAGATGGACAAAATCTGAAAGAAATCAGACTGTGACAAGCATGAATTTTAATAAAACTTTAAAATGAGTTCCAGACTATTCTACTTCTTTAGTTTTGGGGGCGGGAAATAAACAGGATGGATTGACAAAAAAAAAAAAGTGGTTTTGAAAAAATTCTGGAGGCTGAAATATTCTTATTATTTGATATTATTTATAATACCAGCCATCTAGATGGCTGTCAGCTGAATTTTTTTTTCTAAATACAGAGACTTTTTAACTATAACTATACTTCACATATAGTTTGTCCACACCAAAGCTCATGCTGAAATTTGATCTCCAATGTGGCAGTGTTGGGAGGTAAAGCCCAGTGGGAGATGTTTGGATGATGGGGGCAGATGCCTCATGAATAATGGCCTCCCATGGTTCTCCCTCTCGCTGGAATACATTTGTTCCCAAGAGAACAGGTTGTTAAAAAAGAGTCCAGCTTCCTTGGTTTCTCTCTCTTGCTTCTTCTCTCACCATGTAATCTTTTTGCACACATCTACTTCACTTCCACTTTCTGCCATGTGTGGAAGCAGCCGGAAATCCTCATCAGATGCAGCTGCTTAATCTTGGACTTTACAGCCACCAAAATCATGGGCCAAGTAAACCTCTTTTCTATATAAATTAACCAGTCTTCCAGTCTTCGGTATTCTGTTAACACAAAACGGACTAACATAGCTATATTTCATTTTTTGTTCTTTTTTTGTTTTTGAGATGGAATTTTGCTCTTGTTGCCTAGGCTGGAGTGCAATGGCACAATCCTGGCTTGCTGCCACCTCTGCCTCTCATGTTCAAGTGATTCTCCTGCTTCAGTCTCCCCAGTAGCTGGAATTACAGGTGCCTGCCACCATGCCCAGCTAATTTTTGTACTTTTAGTAGAGATGGGGTTTCACCATGTTGGCCAGGCTGGTCTGGAACTCCTGACCTCAGGTGATCCACTCACCTTGGCCTCCCAAAGTGCTGGGATAACAGGCATAAGCCACCACACCCAGTCTGATTTCTAATTGTATAATTAATAAACCCTTCTTTAATATCTTAAAAATTTGCAAGAGTGTGGGTGCTAAGAGGAATACATAAAGTTTTTAATGAGAATTAACAATATAGGTGGGCAGAACTAAGTTACCAGGAGTTGCTCCTCCTTTTCAAAGCAGCTGTCACAGCTAGAGGTCATGTAGTTATTTCTTTATGCTGCTGCCTCATTGGGCACTGCCAACTCTTTTGGCTATTAAAATTAATAGTAAACCTTTGTCCTCTGAGGGAAATGACTGAATGAGGATCAGAGTCAGCTACATTAGGGAACGAGGCCATTTCTGGCCAAAGGGTTGTAAAAAGCATACCACAAGTCACAGAAGGCTCTTTCAGGCCCTCATGGTAAGAGATGGCCAAAAGTCCGTTAAAAATAATTTATCAGATTAACCCAACACTACGTAGGATTCATCGGGAAGCAACATCTTCCTGCACCAGTACTTTGCTTTTCTTTTAGAGATAGGGTCTTGCTCTATCACTCAGGCTGGAGTGCAGTGATGCAATAACAGCTCACAGCAGCCTCAAACTCCTGGCTCCCACCTCAGCCTCCCAAGTAGCTGGGACCACAGGCGTATACCACCATGCTCAGCTAATTTCTTTAATTTTGTAGCAAAAATGTCTTGCTATATTTCCCAGGCTGGTCTTGAAATGGCCTCAAGCAATCCTCCCACCTTGGCCTCCCAAAGTGCTGGAATTACAGGGCTTGAGCCATTGCACCCAGCCCCTGGGTTTCCTTTCTAAGCAGTATCTGGAATCTCCAGGTTGTTTAGCCAATGTTCTGCCACCCACCATCAGCAGAATGCCTCAGGAGTGCTCCTCAAAGGTGACCTTCACGATCTTGTGCCAAGAGCTCAAACAGAGACATGTCTGGGGTCACCTGCAAGGAGCTCAGCTGTGACAGCTGAGTAGAAGTGAGTTGGTGAAGAAAGGTGGGAAGGTAGGAAGAAAACTCCTGGCCAGGCGTGGTGGCTCACACCTGTAATCCCAGCATTTTGGGAGGCCGAGGCAGGCAGATCACCCGAGGCCAGGAGCTTGAGAACAGCCTGGCCAATAAGGTGAACCCTGTCTCTACTAAAAATACAAAAATTAGCTGGGCACGGAGGCATGTACCTGTAATCCCAGCTACTCGGGAAGCTGAGGCAGGAGAATCACTTGAACCCAGGAGGTGGAGGATGCAGTGAGCCAAAATTGCGCCACTGCAGCCTAGGTGATAGAGTGAGACTCTGTCTCAAAAAGAAAAAAAAAAAAAAAAGGAAAGAAAAGAAAAGAAAAAAGAAAACTCCAGGAAGAGGTTCTCCCAGCATGTCAAGGGTCTTGTTCTATTCATTACCTGCTTCACATAGCAGACATCCATTTTTATGGCAGCTCTAAGCCACCCAAGTAACCTTGAAAATACTACTCCTCCCTGCTGCAGCACTGGTCTAGTAGGATTACCTCTGTTTTCACAAGACAGATGAGAGCCAGTTTTATCACTTTCTAGTGACCCCTCGAACAGTATACTCCCCTTCCTTGGCGCTCACTACAAACAGTGGTGGACATATCGCTACCAGGCAACAATCCATGCTGCTTTGAAAGTGTCCTGACATTCTTTAAAGTCCCGTGTAAGTCAAAGCCATACGCAGCAATTGAAGCTCATTTCTTCCAGTTCCCCTCCTGGGTGAGACAGCAAACCACTGCTTGTTGATTACACCGAGGATAATAACCCCTCACGGCGCTGAAGACGCTCTTGCTTTCTTGTGTCCCTCAGCTACCACAGAGAGGACTTTTCTTATCAGTTCACCCCTGTTTATTGAAAACAGCCCTTTTATCTTCCTTATAAAAACTTGCCTAACTATAAACCAGGACTTTATTTAATGTGGCAGGATAAAAAAAAATAAGTCATTCTCCCTTTCAGTAGAAACTAGAATAACACAGGAAATAAAAGGCCAGCAAACAGTCAGAGGCTGGCTGAGTTTTTTCCTGCTGTGGATTCTGATCCAAGACATGCCTTCTGATGCTAACCCGATATGCTTTGGAGTGGATGACATAAGAAAAGGCTTAAAGAAAACTAACTCCAGAAAATTAAAGCCAACAGACTTGCTTAGCCATGACATAAAGCTCATCAGAATCTATCCAAGGGAATCCTGTAAAAATCAACAGGGCTGGCATGTCATGCTTGGATGCAGTTTATTTGCAAAAGCTCGGTTGATACAACCAGGAGATTTGCAGGCAAGTTACAGGGATATCTTATGACCTTGACCTAAACGTTGCACTTAAACCCTACAGGCACATCCTTCAAGACGGCTCAAAGAGAATCAGCAGGAAATCTGTGCCGAAGATCAAAATCTGGGGGTAATCATAGGTCTTAAGAATAGTGCTTTCCTCCAGACAGTGTAATAGATCTTTCTTAAGAGATTAAGACTACAGCTGCTGAGCTGGCCAGCAGAATGCCCGTGTTGCCAGGGCAGCAGGCTCAGTTTTCCGGGGTGGTGGGCAGGTTTGGCAGTGAACCTCAGACATCACGGGCACTGTCTGATCATTGCTCCTGCTGCGTTCTTGCCACCCCCTGGCACTTGCTGTCCCCACCTCAGCTCCTCCTCCACTCCAGCCTGCCCTTCTTCCCAAAGTTAACAGGAAGACAGTAGGATTAGTGAGGTTCCTTTCAGCTAATGGGAAGTCCAGAGCCTTTTAGGATGGTCTTAGTCCGGTGATGCTTTGTCTGTTTCCCTGTGGGCTCTTTTTGTGAGCTTCACCCCCAGGCTGGTGGCAGCTGGTCCTAGGCCTCCAGTCTGTGCTTGGGAATGTCCACAAGAAGAAAGAAAAATGCACTTCTGGAAGTTTTTTTTTTTTTGAGACAGAGTCTCGCTCTGTCACCCATGCTGGAGTGCTCACTGCAACTCCGCCTCCTAGGTTCAAGCAATTCTCCTGTCTCAACCTCCCAAGTAGCTGGGATTACAGGCTCCCGCCACCAAGCCCAGCTAATTTTTTTTTTTTTTGTATGTTTAGTAGAGGCGGGGTTTCACCACGTTGGTCAGACTGGTCTCGAACTCCTGACCTCAGGTGATCCACCTGCCTCAGCGTTCCAAAGTGCTGGGATTACAGGTCTGAGTCACTGCCCCCTCCCCCCGCCGTCTAGAAGCGTTTCTTTCTTTCTTTTTTTTTTTTTAAAGGAGACAGCAAAATAACTTTCCCTTAAGCCCTCAGGAACTTAGAGTGTGTGTGTGTGTGTGTGTGTGTGTGTGTGTGTGTGCGCGCTATCAACTTTACTTACATGTGCTGCTCCCTGAATGAATCAGTAGAAAGGGAGGGGGCTGTGCCTCTTGACCAGTCAGCCCCACCCTTTGACTCTGACCCAGGAGTTGAAGATGTTGATTGGGTTCTATTGAAGCCCATGACTGTGGTGCTGGAAAGCGGGGTGGGGGCAGGGGGAAAGAATGGGGAGGGGGAGGACAGAATGACATAAGCAACATTGGGGTTCTGTTACCAAAGAAAAAAGAAAGAAGATAGAAAGTCGGCAAAGGAGGCAGTTGTGATGTCCTCTCGATATGTCCACAGGACATATCACTATTATAATTTTTTTTTTTGAGAGAGAGAGTCTCCCTCTGTCATTCACGCTGGAGCACAGTGGCATGATCACAGCTCACTGCAGCCTCCACCTCTGGGGCGCAAGCCATCCTCCCACCTCAGCCTCCTGAGTTTCTGGGACTACAGGAACGTGCAACCATACCCAGCAAATTTTTGTATTTTTTGTAGAAATGGAGTTTCACCATTTTGCCCCAGCTGGTCTTGAACTCCTGAGCTCAAGCAATCCTCTTGCCTCAGCCTCCCAGAATGCTGAGATTACAGGTGTGAGCCTCCATTATAATTTGTAATAATAATCACAAGAGCTATGGCTGTCTTTATGCTATTCCCCACATTTTCTGTCTTTCTGGGCACATGGTGGCATTGTGCTTCTTGGCTCCCTTGTGGAGCCCTGTCACTGGATCTGGCCAATGGGCTGTGAACAGAAGCGATGCATGTGACTTCAGAGCCAGAGCATTTAATAGCCTGTGCTAGTTTCTTCAGAGAGAGTTCCTTTGCCCTACCACAGGGGCCAATAATTCTATCATCCTGGGCCCCAGAGGAGAGACAGTGAGGAGGAATGAGCAAGTAGCATGTAAAGAAAAAGTACACTTCGATATTTAGGTAATTTGTAACTGTAGTGAAAGTCTAGTGTCTTTTGACTGATACAATAGCTAACATCTGCTGAGTGTTTGCTGTGTTCCAGCATGGGGTCACACATTATCACTATTCCCTATAGATAGGAGAAACCAAAAGCCATAGGGACTCCTCTCATCTACCCACAGCCACAAACTGACTGTATTCCTGGTAATTTGTACCAATTAGTTTGCCTAAGGATATATCTAAATGCAGATTGCCCAATGACACAATAGATAAATGTCTTAAGGATTTTGGAGCAGCAACCACATGAGCCTCGGGATGTGTGTCTGTGTGGGTGTGTATGTAGGGTATATCAGAAAGAATACAGGAACATTCAAGTATATACATACAGTGGGACTTCAGTAAGAGGAGAAAGGGGAAAACATGCTTTGGGACTAAAATTCCCCATGATTCTCATATGTTTCTGCACATCTTGTGATCAGCACACCAACTGCCTTTTGTGCCAAACTATCTTTTCCAAAATGTTGATATAGCAGGTGGCCTTGGAGAACAGAGATAGTGTGTCCTCCAGAGAAACAGCAGGTTTGCCCATCATTTTAGAAGGTGTAGACAGTATCTGTCTCTGAAGCAAAGGCAGGCATACTAGCCATCCAGTGTAATAAAGATAGTGCCTCTCTCCAGAGCAAAGCAGGCATGATCAGTGCCCATCGTAAAATATTTGGGTCCCTTATTAAGCCAGGGTAGCTCTCCTGTAATGCAATCCATTATATGTGCAGCTGTCACTGTCCTGTAGGAATTGATGCTTGCGGTGCAAAAGTTCTGATACTCTCACTACTGCCATTGCTGTCGGTAATAAACTGTTCTTTGACTCTGACCCAGGAGTCTTGTCTCCAGCCAGCTTCATGAAACTGTGGTAGCCTACCTTATTAGCTTGCAAGAAGGGTAAAATCTCAGACCCTTCATAATTTGTAACATATGTGGTTGTTTATGGATAGGTCATATTCCAAATACAGTTGAGAGAGAGGAGGTTGAGAAATTGTGCTTATGTGAGGACTTTTCCCAGAGAAATCCATCTTTTTCCAAGTCATCTATTCCTTATATTTAACTCTGGCACACTCAGATGATTGAAAACCCGAAGATCAGGCATGGCCTTTGTCCTGGGTTGCAGACATGCTCGGCCACTCTCACCTGGAAGGAGAATTTTTCTTTGGAATCTTTACATCTATCTGAGAATTCTAATGACCAGTTTGAGACCGTAAATCAGAATGTTACCCAGGGGGCATGATTTTCAAACTGCCTAAATGAAGGTCTGCTGTCCCTGTGGTCCCTCCTTCCTGTCTTCAAATATCAGAAAATCTTGGCATTCAAAGTTTCCAAATTGAAAATGAAATTTGCTCAGTGAGAATCCTATTCTAACGGCACATGGAATTGATCCTAAGGGTTTAGGATAAGCTTCACCATCTAACTTCTAAATATTTCACCTGCCGGCTTCTGAATGAAGACAACATTGCAGGCAACCAGGGATCGGAGAACAAGGGTGTTTGCAAAGCTCTTTGCAAGGACTTACACATTTTCCCACATAGGTCAGTATCACATGTTTAAATCATTTTTTATAAAACACTGTGGAGTTATAAGAAGTTGTTCAGGAGATATGGGTGCAAATTTTTTTCCCCTTTGCAAGAAACAGAGACAAAATTAAAAAAACCTAATTGAGACTATCCAGGAAATAAACATTAGACCAGTCCAGGTCATTGAATGAGACATCAGTGAATTTTTGAAAATGAGTCTTCACCATGTTCAACTGCCTGCCAACCATATATTATGTGAATTGAAGAGATGTGTGGGGGAAAACCTTCTGCTGGGGTATAAATGAATTGTCAGTATGGCATGATTTTGCAAAGATCTCAGCCCATCCACTTTTAAGTGTTGTTTATCTATTCATTAATTCAATCTGAAAAATTCATTGGATTCTTATTAATGTGCTAATCTAAAACAGATGTAATCCCTTCCATTAAAAGCAAAGTGTTTAATTTCAAAATATCCTAAGTGCTATGAAGAAAAAGTAAATAGTGCTATGAAAGCTTATAACAGGGGCCCTAGCCACTTCTAGGAGGCTCAGGGAAGGATTCCCTGGAAATTCGACACTGGAGCAGAAATCTCAAAGCTGTGAAGGGATTCACTGCATAAAGAAGTTGGGAGTAGAACAAGGGTGATGGGGGAAGTTACATTATTTCAGGCTATAACAACTGCATGTTCAAAACCCATGTGGCTTTTATGCAACTGTTTTGTATGTCTAAAGCTATTTCAAAAAAACTGCTTTTAGGACAATAAAAAGGGACAAGTCTAAAATTTGGGACAGTTTGAGGAACAAAATATATAATGATAGGAATAGATTATAAATCATAGACTAATATAAGTATCTATGAGTCCACAGTGATATTAGACACTTGAATAAATGTCTATTCAATGTCTAATGGAGAAGGAAGACATTGAAAATGTCTATTCAATGTCTAATGGAGAAGGAAGGCCATTTATTATAGTAGAATTCTAGTGAATAAATGTAGAAGAAATGATGAAAATAGAAAAATCACCATTTGGCAGGCACCAGTAATAATTATTACATGCAAAAATTATCAGTTGATGCTCAAATTAGTAGGTAAAAATATGATGAGAAACAGAATAATTACATAGATTTCAAATATCTGTCTCACCGCCCCCAACCCATGAAAGAATAACTGTTACTGTGGAGAAATTTGCAGACACCATCCTAACCACAGACTCAAAGCTAATGTAACAAAACCAGTAATGAGACACATTAATGTCCTGTGCCTCCTGCTATGATGCATGAGAAGAACACAACATTACTTTGGTGATATTCTTGCCCAGGATTGTATAGCCTAAACTTAAACATGAGAAAACATCAGACCAACCCAAATCACACCAACTAGATAAATGGTGACTGTCAAGGAGACAGGAACTGCTCCAGGTTGAAGACTAAAGGGACATGACAACCACATACAATGAGAAATCATAGACTGGATCCTGAGCCAACTGGAGAATTCAAATAAGTCTGTAGATTAGTTACCAGTATTGCATATTACTATTGATTTCCTGGTTTTAGTCACAGTACTATGGTTATGTAAGGTGTTCACATTTGGGGAAGCTGGGCAAAGGGTATATGAGAAATCTTTGTACTATTTTTGCAACTGTTTTGTATGTCTAAAGCTATTTCAAAATAAGTTAAGAAAAGAAGGAAGAAAAAGAAAAGGGGCAATCACCAAGTATAGAGAGGAAAAGAGGCAGGTCAGGTGAGCAGCTGATGACCATGCAGGGATTTGTAAGGGATGTTGGAGCCTTGAGTCCTTATCCCAAGAGTAAAGGAAGACATTGAAGGATTATAGATGGGGCAGCAACAGATCAGATTTGCATTTTCCAGAGATCATGCTGGCTGCAGTGGGGGAATGCATTGGAGATAGGCTGGAATACATGTGGAGAGATCAGTGAGAGGATATTGCAAGAGTGCAGGAGAGAGGAAGTTGCAAGCACGGTGTAGGGTGATGAAAGGGAGAATGGATGGGCATGGAGAGATTCTAGACATTCTGTATTTAGGAAATATAATTATTGAGTGATGTGGGCATGGAGAATGGTGGGGTGTGGGTGCCCAGATGACTGTACATTTCTGGCCTGCCCAACTAGAGAAACAGAAGCTATTCACTGAGAGAGAACCAGCATTAGAAAAGGGAGAGATGTTTCAAGTTCAGCCTTGGATACTTGGAGTTTGAGGTCCCTTTGATTGATTCAAATAGCGATGTCAGAAAAGGCAGGTGGATTTTAGGAGAATGAAGCTCAGAGGCAAAGTTCAAAGTAGAAACGAAAATCGATCATTGTAGCAAATCACCTCCAGAGAGAGGGGGAAAGAAAGACACATAAACTAAATCGTTATGATTTATCCTGGAAAATACAAAACTTGACTTACAAGCAGAGAGGAGTAGCAGCTATGAATGTAGGTAGCTGGGAATGGATTTCACAGAGAAAGTGCTATTTGAGATGAGCTTAGAAGAATAAGTAGGAGTTTGTTAGTGTCCATCCGAAGAAGGAAATAGAGGCAAAATTAATACAGAGAGTTTATTTGGACCAAAGTTGAGGAATGCAGCCCTAAAAATACTGGGAAGTGCTCCAACAAACCAAAGAGAGGCTTAATTTTAAAAAATATTGCAAATGCAAATTTTTTAACAATCAAAAATCAATCAATTTACATATTAATAGAATAAGGACAAAACCATAATTATTTCAATGGACACGCAAAAGCATTTGACAAAATCAAACACTCCTCATTCATGATATATCTTCCAGAAATCTAGAAATAGAAACAACTTCCTCAATGTCCTAAAGGGCGTGTATGAAAATTGCAAACATCCACTGAGGTATAATAATAGAGAACTTATTGATATTTCCATCTTCATGGTGTTAAAAATGAGCAACCACAGGACAATTGATAAGGATAATCTATTCACCCAGAAAACATTGAACACTTTTCTAGAAATGAAGAGGCATATATATTTTATATATATATATATATATTATATATATATATATATATATATATATATATATATTTAACGAACAAGTCGGGAGACAGGGTAATTACAGAAGTTGTGAGGAATTCTCACTGGTTTAAGAAATAACATTGATAAGTGATAGGCTATACATTGTTTATAAGGTGCGAGCTATGGTGTCCAGCATATGGCATAGTTAGGGTAATTTGTGGCTACTTGGTGGCAAAACTTAGTCTAGAGTCCATACAGCAGGTGGTTTTGAACTTAAGGTGGGGAGTAAGATGTTATTGCTATCTCACTAAAAAAAAAAAAAAAAAA
This sequence comes from Cacajao melanocephalus, assembly GCA_963573385.1. Lineage (NCBI taxonomy): Eukaryota > Metazoa > Chordata > Mammalia > Primates > Pitheciidae > Cacajao > Cacajao melanocephalus. The sequence continues at coordinate 5,573 of CAUYLG010053252.1, read as the reverse complement.
AAACAAAAATTTTGTCGAGACAGGACGTTGCTATGTTGCCCATGTTGGTCTCAAACTCCTGGTCTCAAGCAAGCTTTCCACCTGCACCTTCCAAAGGGCTGGGATTACAGGCACGAGCCACCATGCTGTAGCCAACTATCTTGTTTTAATGTCTCTCTGGTCCTGATTATTAAACGGGGCTCTCGTTCCTCAAATAAAAAAGCTTCTTTTCTTTCTCATTAGGCTAATGTGGAGGAATCTTCAGACAATCTGCATGAATATTCCTGTATCTCATTAGTTGGTAGGCAGGTCCAGCCCCACAGGTTCAGCTAACAGGTGGAAGCTCTTAGCCAACTATGTAAGCTCTGGGTCATCCAATGTCAGCGTCAATGCCACCATGCGTGTTTTCAGTTCTCCAACTGGTCTTTCTGTGCTTTGCTCCCCATTGGGAATATTTTCAACCTAATCAGAGGTATATGAATACTCTAGAGTTTACCTTCATCTCCCTTTTCTTTACTTCTCCTGTGAAAGTCCCCAAACTATATCCACAGGGGACTATAAGCTGTTTCTAAGTTGATGGCTCTCTCAACAATTACTTGTTGTTTCATGAGTTAACCATTTCATAATGACTTACTTAGGGCATCACTTCTGGAGCATTTCCGTTTAAATGAGGACCTGGAGTATTCCCACCAGAACCAGTTGCAAATTGTAGAAATATGGCTTTGGGGCAGGAATTATAGGTTCAAACTGACTATTCTTCAGGGCTCCATACTAAGTACCCATTTTCCAAATGAGCTCATGCCATTCAGAACTGTTTTCCACCCTCACACACTGAGAAAGACACTGTTCTCCCATCAATAAGTTGGCTTGAGATCACAGTGGTCATCAGAGCAGGATGAGGAGGGAGGAGAAACGCCCGAGGATTGAGTATCAGAATCTCTGGAGAGTCGAGAAATCACACAGGGAGTTCTGAGAAGCTTTGGGGTCCAACTCTCTCTCTCTCTCTCTCTCTCTCTCTCTTTTTGAGATGGAGTTTCGCTCTTGCTGCCCAGTCTGGAGTACAATGATGTGATCTTGGCTCACTGCAACCTCCGCCTCCCAGGTTCAAGTAATTCTCCTGCCTCAGCCTCCCTAGTAGCTGGGATTACAGGCATGTGCCACCATGCCCAGCTAATTTTGTATTTTTGGTAGAGATGGGGTTTCTCCATGTTGGCCAGGTTGGTCTCGAACTCCTGACCTCAGGTGATCCACCCGCCTCGGCCTCCCAAAGTGCTGGGATTACAGGTGTGAGCCACCGTACCTGGCTTCTTTCTTTCCTCACTCCCTAGCTTTGGGAACCAGTATTCCAAGACCCTTAATCCCTCTTCCAAAGAGCTAGACTAACTGACTTTGGGTGTCTTAACTCGACTAAATTACCAGTTAGGGTCCTCTCTGATTTTGGCCAAGATTTCTTTGAGGAAGAGATCCCTCTTAGAGGAAGCCATTTCTTAGGTAGCATTCTGTTGGCACCCACATTTCTTGAATTTCTACACATAGTTTCAAGAGAACTTCTGGATAGCAGAAGCCCTGTGCCCAGAACGTCAGTTAATGACTAAAAAATGAGACAAAATCATATTAAAACATTTAATGAACACCCAAGGAGCAGTTGTAATTGAAATTACAATAAACAGCACCATTTGCAGTAGCATTAAAATCCATGAAGTACTCTAGGCCAAATTAAACAAAATAAAGATTTATGCAACACCCAAACAATGACAACTACAAGATGTTGCTGAGAGAAACAATTTTGAAATGAAAGAGCAAAGTTGAAGGATTTATACTACCTAATTACAAGACTTACTATAAAGCTACAGTGATTATGATATCTGGTATTGATGTGTAACTAGACATGCAGATCAAAGAAACAGATTAGAGAGCCCAGAAATAGACCCACACATATGAAGATAATTGAATTTTTACAAAGATGCCAAGGTAATTGGGGGAAATGATAATCTTTTCATGGTGCTGGTCATATGGGTGTATTTGTCATCAATATGACAAAAATACTTGTATCTAGAATATTTAGGAACTTGTGGAATTTAATAATAGCAAACAATCCAATGAAAATGAGCAAAAGATTTGAACAGATACTCCATACAAGATGCTATGTGAATGACCAACTAGCACATGAGAAGATGCTCAATATTATCATCAGAAAGATGCAAATTAAAAGTGCAAGAGAAACCGGTACACATTACAACTGAGGACTAAGCTCTGATTTTTTTTTATCTTGCCCAAATTCCTATCTAAAGGGTCTGGGGAGTCAGGCCCCACAAGCCATAAATTCTCATCAGATGGGTTTTATTTGACCCTATATATAGTGACTTTCCAATCTGACTCTCACACATTATAAGACCAAAAAAAAAAAATCAAAATATTTAATCCCAAACCATGTTTTTCTGCCATGTCTTGAAATGGGCCTCCAAAGCCGTCCTTTGTGGCAGAAAATCTGCATCTGTAAAGAATCTCTGTTAACATAGCTAGATCTTTTTCTTCCAGGCCTTCCCAATCCTGAAGATATTAACTAAATGTCTAGCACCTTTTAAAGATCTGAACAGGAAACACTTGTCATCTGTTGGCTCCAAGGGCAGCCACTGTAAGACTTCAGAGGAACCTTGGTCTCTACAATGTTTTATCTTAACCTGAGCATTTATTTTCTAGAATCCCAGGTCTTTAGACAAACTCAACCAATTATCAACCAGAAAATGTTTAAACTTACCTGTAGCCTGGAAGCCACCCCCTGCTTTGAGTTGTCCTGCCTTTCTGAACCAATGTATTTCTTAAATGTATTTGATTGATGTCTCATGCCTCCCTTAAATATATAAAACCAAGCTGTACCCCGACCGCCTTGGGCACATGTTCTCAGGACCTCCTTAGGGCTGTGTCAGGGGCCATGGTCACTCATCCCATTTGGCTCAGAATAAATCTCTAACTATTTGACAGAGTTTGACTCTTTTTGTTGACACATCCCATTAAAATGTTTAAAATTAAAAGGATATATCAAGTCCAAAGCCAATGTTGGCAAGAATGTAGAGCAATGGAACTCATGTATGTTGGTAGTGGGAAACTCACATTGTGTAAATACTACGGAAAAGTTAAAGATACACTTTAAGAAATACACCCAGCAATACTACTCCTGATATTTACCAAAGAGAAATGAAAACATATGTCCACAGAGAGTCATGTAGACAAATGTTCATAGAAGCTTAATTCATAATAGCCCAAAAGTGGAAACAACCCTAATTTCATCAGCAGGTGAATAAACAAATTGAGCTATATTCATACAATGAAATGTTAGCCTTGAAAAACAGAATAAACTACTGATGTACAGAATGACATGGGTGGATCTCGAAAACATTATGCTGAGTAAACGAAGCCAGGCCAACAGAAGACTATGTAATGTATGATTGCATTTACATGAAATTCCAGAAAAGACAAGTCTAATCTGCATGGACAGAAAGCACATCAGGGGTTGCCTGGAGCTGGGAGTAGGAGGAGAATTGGCTGGGAAGGAACACAAGGGAATTTTCTGGGATGAAGGAAATGTTCTGCATCTTGGCTGCAGTGGTGGTTTACTTGAGTGTATACACTTGTCAGAACTCATCAAATGTGCATGTTTTTGAGACAGAGTCTTACATTGTCATGGGTGGCTTACTGAAACCTTGCACTTTTTGGTTCAAGGGAGCCTCCTGTCTCAGCCTCCTGAGTAGCTAAGACTACAAGTGTGCACCACCATGCAGGAATAATTTAAAACAAAATTTTTTTTTTTTTTTTTTTTTGTAGAGACACAGTCTCCTTATGTTGCCCAAGTTGGTCTCAAACTCCTGGCTGCAAGCAATCCTTCTACCTCAGTCTCCCGAAGTGCTGGGATTACAAGCATACATTTTAAATACGGGCATTTTATTACATTAAAATTTTACTTTAATAAAGTTCATTAGAAAATTGTGAGTAGAACACATATAAAGAGTAAGAAAATCTGGGAAATCTCAGTCTGCAAAACAGGCTCTCCTCTGAGGATGCCTTGCAGACTTGGTGGGAGAGCTGGCCGGCAGCCACTCTCTGGCCCATCTTGAGACCTCGTTGTTAGTGCGAAGTCATGAGACAAGCTAGGAGTTCGTTTCGGCTCTTAGTTGGGAGACTTTCCCTCCTCTTCTCAGCCCTGCTTTGATTTCTCAGGCTGTCTATTCTCCCACCTTTCCAGAACTCCTAAGGGTCGGAGCAGCTCGTTCTTGCCTAGCCCGCTTCTTACCTGAAAGCCAAGTCCTCTCCAAGTTCCCAAAGAGAAAACTGAACAACTTTTACTTTCACCTGTCCTCTTTTTCTCTTCTCCTCACTACTTTTTCTGTCTAGTCCCCCAAATCATGTCCTATTTCTGTTGGGCTCTTCCAGAACCTTCCTGTCCACTCAGTTCTTCACTTCCACCCCGATTCCACATCCTAATGCCACCACGGCACAGCTCATGAGAAGTTTCAGGAGCTACCCTTTGATTTCAGAGTGACCTAAGGACTCAGGAAAAAGGGGATGACCCCAAACGCACCAGCAGCCAACCAGACACTGCCTGGTGTGTGGAGGCTTTTTCAGTAAGTGCTTCCTTCAAGGAAAGACAGTTGGCCTTGCCCCAAAAGAATCTATTGAAATGTGATTGCACTGGTGGTTTCTCCTTCTTTCTGCAGGACGGAGTTGAAACTCCTCAGTGGTTCCCACTGGGCCGCCACACTCTGGTCTTTGCACATGCCTAGAGCCCCTGTGGTCTCTTGTTTCCCCACCAAGGGAACTCTGCTTGTAACACTTTAAGCCTCAGCTGAAAAGTGGCCTCCTGGGTGAAGTCTTTCCTGTGCACCCACGTGAAGGTGAGTCAGCTCTGCTCCCCTGGCTCTTGCCCTGGCTGTTACAGTATTTACTGGAGTCCCACGGTGACTCATTTGTCCATCACCCTCCCCTGCAAACCTTCCAGCTTCTGAAGGGTGGAGACAGCATCACAATCATCTTTTATAACTCCCATGCCTACCACTACTCTGAATCCCTAGTAAGCACTCAGATATTTCTTACTGCAGTGCTTGGGGCTGTCATAAACACAGAAAACTGAATAAGGCTTTGTGTTTCCACGACCTGGAGCTTATAGGCCAGAAGGAGAGCTAAGCATTCACATAACTGTAATGCAAGGTAAAATGGGATGTAGGAGGCACTGGTTTGAAGGTTGGGAAGAACTAGAACTGCAAAGGAGAAAAATTCAAGTTAGAATAATTGGTGCAGAAGTTTGCATTTACCTAACAAAATTGCTAATTATTAGTGAGTGTCTTCTCTGTGCCAAAGACCCGGTTAAATATATATATATATATTAGGACCAGGTTAATTAAATATTTACCTACTGTATTCATTCCCTGTGACTGCTGTAAGAAAGGGCCACAAATTAGGTGGCTTTAAATGACAGAAATTTGTTCGATTGTAGTTCTGGAGGCTAGAATCTAAAGTCAAGGTGTCAGGCCAGGCACGGTGGCTCACACCTATAATCCCAGCACTTTGGGAGGCCAATGTGGGAGGATTGCTTGAGGCCA
>CAUYLG010053249.1:0-26118 GCA_963573385.1 Cacajao melanocephalus | reverse complement strand
AATATAAGACCTAACACAATGAAAACCCTAGAAGAAAACCTAGGCAAAACCATTCAGGACATAGGCATAGGCAAGGACTTCATGACTAAAACACCAAAAGCATTGGCAACAAAAGCCAAAATAGACAAATGGGATCTAATTAAACTCCAGAGCTTCTGTACAACAACAAAAAAACAATCATCAGAGTGAACCAGCAACCAACAGAATGGGAAAAAAATTTTTGCAATCTACCCATCTGACAAAGGGCTAATATCCAGAATTTATAAAGAACTAAAACAGATTTACAAGAAAAAAAAAACATTCAAAAGTGAGTGAAGGACATGAACAGATACTTTTCAAAAGAAGACATATATGAGGCCAACAAACCTATGAAAAAATGCTCATCCTCACTGGTCATTAGAGAAATGCAAATCAAAACCACATTGAGATACCATCTCACACTAATTAGAATGGTGATCATTAAAAAATCTGGAGAAAACAGATGCTGGAGAGAATGTGGAGAAATAGGAACACTTTTACACTGTTGGTGGGAGTGTAAATTAGTTTAACCATTGTGGAAGACAGTGTGGCAATTCCTTAAGGACATAGAAATAGAAATTCCATTTGACCCAGCAATCCCATTACTAGGTATATATCCAAAGGATTATAAATCATTCTATTATAAAGACACATGCACACATATGTTCGTTGCAGCACTATTTACAATAGCAAAGACCTGGAACCAACCCAGAAGCCCATAGATGGTAGACTAGACAAGAAAAATGTGGCACATATACACCATGGAATACTATGCAGCCATAAAAAACGATGAGTTCATGTTCTTTGTAGGGACATGATGAATCTGTAAACCATCATTCTCAGCAAACTGACACAATAACAGAAAATCAAACACCTCATGGTCTTACTCATAGGTGGGTATTGAAAAATGAGAACACATGGACACAGGGAGGGGAGCATCACACACTGGGGTGGGTTGGTGGAGACTTGGGGAGGGACAGTGTTGGGTAGGGAGGTTGGGGAGGGATAACATGGGGAGAAATGCCAGATATAGGTGACAGGGGGATGGAGGCAGCAAATCACATTACCATGTATGTACCTATGCAACAATTCTGCATGATCTGCACATGTACCCCAGAATCTAAAGTACAATAAGAATATATATATATATATATATATATATATATATATATAGTAAATAAATAGAACCATTAATTTAAAAACAAAAAAAAAATCACTTAGCTTAAAACACAAACACATTGTATAGCTATACAATTTTTTTCTTTATATCTTTACTCTGTATTTTTTTTTATTTTTGAAATGTTTTAATGTTTTTAAATTTTGCTAAAAACTAAGACAAACACACACATTAGCCTAGGTCTACACAGTCAGGATCATCAGTGTCACTGCCTTCCACCTTCACATCTTGTCCCAGTGGCAGATCTTCAGTGGCAACAATAAGCATAGAACTGTAACCTCCTATAGCAACAATGCCTTCTTGTGCAATACTTCCTGAAGGACCTGCCTGAGGCTGTTTTACAGTTGATTTTTTGTTGTTGTTGAGACGGAGTCTTGCTCTGTCACTCAGGCTGGAGTGCAGTAGCACCATCTTGGCTCACTGCAACCTCCACCTCCCTGGTTCAAGTGATTCTCCTGCCTCAGCTTCGGAGTAGATGGGACTACAGGGGTGCATCAGCACTCCCGGCTAATTGTTTTGTATTTTTACTCATATAAAAAAATGTCAGCCTAGAGCGGTGGCTCATGCCTGTAATCCCAGCACTTGGGGAGGCCAAGGCGGGCAGATCACCTGAGGTCAGGAGTTTGAGACCAGCCTGGCTAACATGGTGAAACCCTGTCTCTACTAAAAATACAAAAATTAGCCAGGAGTGTTGGTGCACACTTACAATTCCAGCTACTGGGGAGGCTGAGGCAGGAGGATTGTCTGAATCCAGGAGGCGGAGGTTGCAGTGAGCCGAGATAGTACCACTACGTTCCAGCCTGGGTGACAGAGTGAGACTCCATCTCAAAAAATAAAAAATGGTCCTATCCTATAATTATCTAAACCAGTAATGTAGTCATTAATTATCAAGTATTATGTACTCTACATAACGGTATGTACTGAACTTTTATACAACTAACAATGCAGTAAGTTTGTTTACACCAGCATTACCATACACTTGTGAGTAATGCATTGTGCCATGGATGTTAGATGCTAGTCACTTGGCAATAGAAATTTTTCATCTCCTTTATAATCTTTACGGAACCACCATTTTATATGCTGTCATTTACCAAAACATCATTATGGGGTTCATGGCCATATAATCAATACTTTTCTAAACCCACATCTATTCAGTTTCTAAGCTGATGCCTTCTCCCTCATGCATTACCTCCTTATTGAAAAATAAGCTTGTATTCTTTTTAAAACTGACTTTACGGCCGGGTGTGGCAGCTCATGCCTGTAATCTCAGCACTTTGGGAGACTGAGGCAGGCAGATCACCTGAGGTCAGGAGTTTGATACCAGCCTGGCCAACATGGCGAAACCCATCTCTACTAAAAAATACAAAAATTAGCCAGGCATGGTGGCAGATGACTGTAGTCCCAGCTACTCAGGAGGCTGAGGCTGAGGTGGGAGAATTGCTTGAACTCAGAAGGTAGAGTTTGCAGAGAGCCAAGATCGCACCACTGTACTCCAGCCCGGGTGACAGAGTGAGACTTTAAAAAAATATATATTGGCCAACCATGCAAGAAAATCCATAATAAGAAAATACTCAAAGTCCCACCATGCAGTGGTTAATACTTGGATATATTATTTTCAAGGCTGTTTTTCACGGTTGCTGTTGTTTCTGTTTTTGGAGATGGGGTCTCATTCTGTCACCCAGGCTGGAGTGCAATGGCACAGTAATAGCTCACTGCATCCTCAAACTCTTGGCCTCAGACAATTCTCCTACCTCAGCCTCCTGTGTAGCTGGGACTACAGGCACATGCCACCATGCCTGGCTGTTTTCCAGTTTCTAAAATACGTCTTACAAAACTGAAATCATCTAGTAATAACATTCTATAACCTACTTATTTTCACTCAACAGGATATCAGTACCATTTTTTCATTAAATATTTTAAGAATATGGTTGCTAATTATTGCAAATAACCCCTTCATATTAATATACTAATTTATTTAAATGATTCCAGTAACATTTTAATATAATTTTGGTTATCAAAATCTTTCACCATAGATGTTTATTCCATAAGTGGAGTTATTGCGTGAATAACTCACAGAAATGAGAAATTAAGACTATAGGGTTTCCAGTCAGGGCAACATGGCAAAACCCCACCTCTACAAAAAAATATAAGACTTATATGGGCATGGTGGTACACCCCTGTAGTCCCAGCTACACAGGAGGCTGAGGTGGGAGGATTCCTTGAGCCTGGGAGGTTGAGATCATACCACTGTACTCCAGGATGGGCAACAGAGTAAGACCCCGTCTAAAAAAAAAAAGGAAAAACAGTATAGGATTTTCTTATCAGCAGTTGCCAGTTCAATGGGCTAAAGAGCAGGGACTTCTAAAAAAAAGGGAAAAAAAGGAAAAAAGAGTTATGTATAATAAAGTATAATAAAGATATTAACATGTCTGAACCCTTCAGAACACAAAGTTTTTTTTTTCTCCGAATAAACATCTCAGGACACAAATTTCTTAAAATTAAAAAGAAAAACTTTTCACTTAGCACTTACACAACACCAAAAGATTCAGGTCAAGAATGAAAAATGATAAATATGGAAAATTATCAGGTAGTTTTGTGTAAGTGGTGAATCATCTGTATGATTTTGGTAATATCTGGGATGAAAGTGTACTTCGTCTTTAAAGTACAAAGGGAAAAATAATACAACCACATTGCAATCTAAAAATGAAATTCAATGAGATATGTTTGGAACATTTCTACATGAAGCATAAAAAGTCACTGGTAAATGTGAAGTAAGGTGGTATTACAACCACAGGGTTCAATGACATTTTTCTACCCTTCTCCCTGTTGAGTCTCTTGCAAGTAGATTTGAACACACCTGCTGATTTGGGTGTAGCCAGGATTTTATAGGAGCTATAGTTCTCAAAGCGCACAAAGGGGTTTGCTTCCATCTGTAGCATATATTAGATAAAGGATAACTAATTATAGCATAAAAATATTGGGAGAAAAAAAGCTGGCAGCAAGAAGTCATATGGCAACAGTCTCAAGAAGAAATAAGTTCAGTAACACTTAAGTTGCTTATTGTGACCAGCCAATCTTCCAGACATAAAAGGCACATTTCTCTATAACAACTGACTTACTAACGTAAGCATGTAAGAGGCTTCTAAGGCTATGTGGATTAGAGTGTGACATACCAAGAGTTTCACCCAATGCCACAGAGATCCTCCTGAATTGAAAACATTGAGTATTCAGAAGGCATCTTCTTTGATAATATCTACATTCACCAGACTGGCTGATGGGTTAAACAGAATTTTCCTAGAATTGCTCCCTCTCTTATAAATTGCACACATCTGGCTTATTTCTCTGAAAAAAAAATTTTGTTTCTGGCATTAAGTTTTTTTTTTTTTAGAGTCTCACTCTCTCACCCAGGCTCGAGTACAGTGGCACAATCTTGTCTTGCTCCACCTCCTGCCTCCCGTGTTCAAGCGATTCTCCTGCCTCAGCCTCCTGAGTAACTGGGATTACAAGCGTGAGCTACCATGCCCCACTAATTTTTGTATTTTTAGTAGAGACGGGGTTTCACCGTGTTGGCCAGGCTGGTCTTGAACTCCTGGCCTCAAGTGATCCTCCTGCCTCAAACTCCCCAAGTGCTGGGATTATAGGCATAAGCCACCTCACTATGGCCACATTAAGCTTTGTTAGGCTTTAAAAAACAACAACAAACAAAAGCTTCCTCCCACACTCCATTCCATGATCATTTACCATTATTGTCAAGGAACTACCTCATTTTTTGCTTTTTGTGAGAAAGAATAGGAAGGGAAGGGAAGGGGAGAGATGAGTACCAGAAGGACAAAAAAACCTCATCACAGCTCTGAGGGAATGTTTAGGAGAAATAAGGATGATTTATCCCACATCTTGAAGGCTGAATTTTATAGAACTAGGCAGACATGGTTATACTGCTTTCTTGTCTGGGATGAAATTATAACCAACAAAGAATCAGTAAAATCAGTTAATCTTGGAAAAGTCGCCTCTGCCTCATCATTCAGAATTCAGCTCCAATGTCACTTCCTTGGAGAGCTGCTCCTCCGACTCCCAGGTATAATATAGAACCTGAGTCACCTTCTAACTCCCCCTTAACATGAGCCACCCTGCACAGCACTTGTGGCTATTACGTTTGGAATTTTTTACAAGTCTGTGTGTGTTTGCTTCCTTGTTTTCTATTTGTCTGCACTACAATGACAGCTTCAAGAGAACATGGTGATTAGCCTTATGGCAGGTATTGCTAGTCACCTACTCAAGATGTATTTAATCATACCCTACTACCCAAGTTTGTTTACAGAAAAAAAGGAGCCCATCAAAGAAAACAAAAGCAAACAAACGCTACATGTCTTAGCTCCCCTGCTGCTAGGGGTAGCCATGAGATGTGCAAAGAGATATGACCAGGAATTGTTGGGTAGAGCTTTTCGGGAAAGCATCTTGGAGGGAGGAATCCTCTGGAATACACATTCTCCCCTTCTGCTCCCCCTTCCTGACTGAAATGCTGCCGGAGGGAGAGCAAGCTGGGATCACATAGAGAAGGTAGAGGCAGGCATGGTCCCCAAGGGCCCCTTGGAGCCACTGCACAGGCACTGGACTGTCTATGTCTAGACTTCTAATTACAGGATAAAAATAAAACCCTTATTTGGTATAAGCCATTGCTGTTGGTGTTTCTGTCACTTCCTGCCAAAAGTCATTCCCAGCTGATATATCGCAGTACTCCTGGAACTTTGAACACTGTCTGGCACATGGTAAATGTGCAACATTTGTGGAAGGGGGTGAGATTGAAGGCTATTCCGCGTCAGGCCCTCATATAAAATAACAGATATACATTGGAGTTTGAAGATACCAATTAACCATATTCCTCCTTTCTAAGGATTACAAGTCAATTGACAAATAGACACAGGAGACAAACAGAGGTTTTTAAAAATGACCTTCCATTCATTCATTCAATATTTATTGAACTCCTATTATGTACCACACACCATACCAAGCACTGGATAAAGCAGTGGTTGTAACAGACCAAACACGTGGTGCCTCTGTTTAGTGGTAGAAGAAAGACCATAAACAAGATATATGTGTGTGCTAGGAGTTGGGGGACAATTTGGAAAAGGGGATTAGAAAAGGCATCCATGAGGAGTCATCTAAATATGGTTCTAAAGGAGCAACATGGGACTCTCCAAGGGAAGAATATTCCAGGCAGACAGAATAGCAAATGTGTCGGCCTGCCGTGGACACTTTCAAGGTCTTGACCGTATGCCTCAAGTTTTCCCATTTTAGTGCCAGCCTCATGTCAAATTACCAGCATCAGCATCCCTTTTGCCTGAAGGCTTTCCCTGGGCCGGGACCCTGCCTAAGCCAGGCCTGAGACAGGCCCGTTGAGAGAGCTAACATTGTTCACTCCGCAATTTCTACACTGGCTCCCAAACCTTGCCAGTGGAATTGAGATCACTTGCCCACAGGGGAAGCTGGCTGAGTGGCACCCCCTTTATTAGGGGCCTTTCCTTTCCACCTCCTTTCCAAATTTCCTATGGGTATTTCTTTCACTTTTCAAATAAACAATTTACACTCAAATCCTTGTTCCTGATGGAGGACACAAAGTGACAAAGACACAGAGTTTGGGTATGTAAAGAGGCTGGGACTGCTGTAGCTGAGGGAGGGAATGGGGAGAGTGACATCAAGTCATGGCACAAGGTCTTGTAGGACCCCACACACTCCAGCTTTTATGCAAGATAGGAAGCCTTTGGAGAGTTTGGGGTAGGGCTGTAACTTATGTTTTAAATGCTCACTCTTAGCCGGGTGCAGTGGCTCACACCTGGGATCCTAGCACCTTGGAGGCCGAGGAGGGCAGATTGCTTGAGCCTAGGAATTAGAGACCAGCCTGAGAAATGTGATGAAACCCAGTCTCTACTAAAAATACAGAAATTAGCCTGGTGTGGTGGCACACGCCTGTTGTCCCAGCTACTTGGGAGGCTGAAGCAGGAGGATTGCTTGAACCTGGAAGATCAGGGCTGCAGTGAGCTGAGATGGTGTTATTGCACTTCAGCCTGGGTGACAATGTACAACCTTGTCTCAATAAATGAATAAATAAATGCTTACTCTAGCTGTTGTGCTGAGAATGGGTGATAGGAGACAATGTTGGAAGCAGGGAACCTTTTTGTTTTTTAAATAGAGATAGGGTCTTACTATGTTACCCAGGCTGACCTTGAACTCCTGAGCTCAAGTGATCCTCCTGCCTTGGCCTCCCAAAGTGCTAGGATTACAGGCATGAGTCACCATTCCCTGCCTGGAAGCAGGGAAACTTCTAATAAGGAAACTATTATAACTAGTGCAGGTAAAAAATGATCAGAACTAGGGCAAGAGTGGCAGCTTTGTGGTTGTCAAAGCTGGAGTGAAGAACACTGCCCAGACACAATGCCAGCATGATCCTGTCCCTGCTCAACTCAGCTGAATTCATCCTCCAGTAGAACTGTGGAAAACCTCAGACCTCCAGGTGCTGGCCAGAGTCAGCATTCATGAAGTCACACACTCAGGTCTGAGTCCTAGCCTTATCACTTACTACCAATGTATCTTTGCACAAGCTGCCTAATGTCTCTAAGGCTAAAATATATTACCTACCATATAGGACTGCCCTGAAAAATTAAATGAAATGAGAGAATGTTTGTAAATTGCTGAGCACAATGCTTGGACCAATAAATTATAGCTTTAATATGATCACCTGATTATAATATTTCATCAGTTATAAGACATCATATCTGCTAAATGCATTGTTATTTATCTACCTCCAAGAAACAATAAAAATGGTACAACTTAAATATGATGCAAGATCTTAATGACAGTCTTGCATGACACATGAATGAGACATGTTAGCTCTTCACTGCTTTGAAGTATCTTTCATCTATTCCAAGGAATTTGGCCATTTCTCCTGCCTTCAGTTGCATGATGTGTGATGGGAAATGCTTTTGCATAGATCTGAGAAACAGCATGAACTCAGTATAACTGGCAGTTTCATCTCCTTGAGGGTGCCTATCTTCTTAGGTTCCTTCCCCAAAACACTTAGAAGATTGATGTCACTCTTCATTTGACAAATATTTGTTTCAATCACATCATTGGCACCCTGCTACTTTACTTCTGTAGCCACAAAAACTGTGAAAACTGTGGATAAAATAACTTTTCTTTTTAGCACTGAATCACTATGTATTCTTTCGTAAAGCATAGAAAATGTCCATTAAACTGAACATACAGAGTTCCAACCATGGGCAAAATGTCATAGAAGTAACAATTTTGGATGTATATAGCTAAGTTAACAGATTCATAAGCAAGAACAACTACGTCATGACCCAACAGAAGTGGATACACACATGTGCTAAAACTCATATACTGTGATGTTCTTAGCAGGAGCAGGGGAGAAAAATAAGATCTTTGCCTCATCCAACACAAAGTTTATGGCTGAGACGCCTGTAACAAAAATCTAACTAACAAGAGAAAAGCAGATTTATTTCATGTAAGTTTTACATGACATGTGAGCCTTCAGAAAAGACCTGAAGAAACAGATACAAGTGTGTACTTTTATGGACAATTATGTTGAAGTATGACTGGAGGACAAAAGGGTATGATCTAATGGGAATAAGTTAGGGGAAACTTACAAGGTCTGTTTGTTCAGATTCTTCTTGGCATCTCTGTGTCTTCATACCTTACTACCAATGTATCCTTGCACAAGCTGCCTAATGTCTCTAAGGCTAAAATATATTTCCTACCATATAGGACTGCTCTGAAGAATTAGAGTGTGTTTATGTATTTATGTGTTTATATATGCATGTGTATATATGTGTATAGATTACACACATATACACGTACCTATGTATGGGTATGTGTATATGTGTGTGTATGTCTATACACATATATACACACACATATATACATACCCATACATAGGTACGTGTACATGAGTTTATATAAATACAAATACAGCTTAGCTCACTGTAGCCTCCAGGTATAGGGAGGACCTCTCTGGAAGTAGAGTCTAATCACCTACTATCAAGGGAAGGTCAGCTAGTTTTTATGGACTACATCAGGGGAAAAGGGTGAGACAAGGTTAGAGAGACCTTCTTGCTTCTGTGGTTTTCTCAGATGCCAACATGCCATATTTGGGAGGTAGCATGTCCTGAACCCCTTTCACAGCCCTATTCATAAAAGCCTCAAACTGGAAACTTCCCAAATATCCATCAATGGAGGAATAGAGAAATGTTGGTATATTCATACTATGAAATACACAGCATTGAGAATGAATAAAAAACTGCTAGCAACAACATATGTAAACCTTACAGATATAATACAGGGAAAAAGAAACCAGATAACAAAATATAATTCCATTTTGATTAAGTTCAAGAACAATCAAAACTCATCTCTGCTGTTAAAAGTCAGGAGAATTGTTACTTGGGGTGGGGGTGCAGTTAAATAATGACTGCTTTTGAATAAGAGAGGAGCATCTAAGAAGCTGATAATGTTCTGTTTCTGGAGCTAGATGCTAACTACATGTGTGTGAATGGTTTATGAAAATTAAAATTTGGCCAGGCACAGTGGCTCACACCTATAATCCCAGCACTTTGGGAGGCCAAGGAGGGCAGATCATGAGGTCAAGAGATCAAGACCATCCTGGCCAACATGTTGAAACTCCAACTCTGCTAAAAATACAAAAATTAGCTTGGCGTGGTGGTGCGTGCCTGTAGTCTCAGCTGCTAGGGAGGCTGAGGCAGGAGAATCATTTGAACCTGAGAGGCAGAGGTTGCAGTGAGCCAAGATCACGCCATTACACTTCAGCCTGGTGACAGAGTGAGACTCCGTCTCAAAAAAAAAAAAAAAAAGGTAAGAAAATTAAAATTTACCAAGTTGTGCACTTAAGACTTTTTCTGAAGTCATTTTATTTTATTTTTTTGAGACAGGGTCTCACTCTGTCACCCATGCTGGAGTGCAGTGGTATAACCTTAGCTCACTGTAGCCTCAGACTCCTGGCTCAAGCAATCCTCGACCCTCAGCTTTCTCATTAGCTAGGACTACAGACATGTATTTTTAAATATTTTCTAGAGATGGGGTCTTGCTATGTTGTCCAGTCTGGTCTCAAACTCCAGGCCCCAAGCAGGTCTCCTTCCTCAGCCTTCCAAAGTGCTAGTATTGTAGGCATGAGCCACTGCACCCAGCCATTTTTCTCAAAGTATACATCAAAAAAGTTAAAAATATTGAAGACCTAGAGTGTGTTTATGTATTTATGTGTTTATATATGTGTGTATAGATATACACATACACATATATATACACATACACATACATAGATATGTGTACATGAGTGTATATAAATACAAAACTCATCTTAATTAAGATGAAAAAGTGACACTTGAGTGAAGGATGACTTGTCACATCTTATTAAATTTTACTGATTAAAATTTTATGTAAAACATACTCAGAAGGCTGAAGCAGAAAGGTTGGTTGAGGCCAGGAGTTCAAGACCACCTTGGGCAATACAGCAAGACTCTGTCTCTAAAATATATATATATATATGTGTGTGTGTGTTTGTGTGTGTGTGTGTGTGTGTGTGTGTGTGTGTGTATATATATATATTTTTTTTTTGAGACAGTCTCACTCTGTAGCCCAGACTGGAGTGCAGTGACGTGATCTCAGCTCTACCTCCCAGGTTAAATTGATTCTCCTGCCTCACCCTCCTGAGCAGCTGGGACAACAGGGGCACGCTACCATGCTCAGTTAGTTTTTAAATTTTTTGTAGAGACAAGGTCTCACTATATTGAAAAATAATATGTTTTTAAACTTTTGTGCAAAACAACAACTTATTTCATTCTTGGCCTCTTGCATGTAGTTGCAATTAGAAACAACATTTTATTGAATAAGAAAAAATAATTTTTTTATTTATAATTTTATTTTTGTTTTCTTTCAAGGAAAATTCCCATTTATGCTATGTACTGAAGTTACACACTTATGCTATGTACTGAAGTTTGCCCCTCATTTAAAGTGTTTTTATCTAGTGCTAGTTTTCCTCAGATAATTAGGACTTCTGTGAATGGAAACTACAGCAGAAACACAGCACAAGAAACAAGTATTTATTCCTTAGAAAAGCCTGGAAAGTAATCCCAGAGAAATGTGTAAAAATATGGCTTCTGACACAAGAATCCTCAGCTCAGAAGGCCAAGGCTCAATCGTTAGATGAGGTGAGACTGATGAACTAGAGGAATACCCAGGATTCAATGGCATTGTTTTCTCTGCACACTAGAAAATTGTCTCTTCTTATTCGGGCTGCAATTTACCAAACTTCTGGTCATTTCCCTTCACTTTTGTAACAGCCGTGGAGGCTAAGAAGACTAAAATCTTCTCCCCAGGAATAACCAACCTTCTCTTCCTACACATTACAGTGTAATTACTTTTCATATGTTTTTTTTTAATTGCATTTTAGGTTTTGGGCATATGTTCTTACATGCTTGCCTGCATGATTCAGTTCACATTGCTCCTCGATGAGTATATGAATTTATCCACCAGCTGAATACCATCAACAGACTTCCAGCTACTCCGTCTAGACTAGAAGAATCATCCAGCCCAGCCCAGCCCTTCTCTGCACCTGCGAAATCACGACGTAAGAAAATGGAGATGGGCTCAGCGGCTCACGCCTATAATCCCAGCACTTTGGGAGACCGAGGTGGGCGAATCACCTGAGGTCAGGAGTTGGAGACCAGCCTGGCCAACATAGCGAAACCCTGTCTCTACTAAAAATACAAAAATTAGCCAGGCATGGTGGTGGGTGCCTGTAATCCCAGCTACTCGGGAGGCTGAGGCAGGGGAATCACTTGAACCCAGCAGGCAGAGGTTACAGTGAGCTGACATTGTGCCACTGAACTCCAGCCTGGGCAAAAGAGTGAAATTCCATCTCAAAAAGAAAAACAAAAAGAAAGAAAAGAAAACGGTTGATGCTTTAAATCACTGGGTTTTGGTGAAGCATGTTATTATCAATACATAACTGGAAGAGCAACAATTTGTTTCCAATGATGAGTAAGTAAAAGGAAATACACTGATTTTTATAGATTTGAGAGAAGACTGAGAAACTTATTAGTCCCAAGAGAATTGCAAAATAAGATAATTGAAAGGAATCTTAGAGACTCATTGGTACCAACCTTTAATTTTATTTTGTTTATCAATTTCTTTTTTTTTTTTTTTGAGACGGAATCTTGCACTGTCACCCAGGCTGGAGTGCAGTGGCCTAATCTTGGCTCACTTCAATCTCTGTCTCCTAAATTCAAGTGATTTTCCTGCTCAGCCTTCCGAGTAGCAGGGATTACAGGCACATGCCACTGTGCCTGGCTTTTTTCTTGTTGTTGTATTTTTGCTTTTTTTTTAGAGATGGGGTTTCACCATGTTGCCCAGGCTAGTCTCGAACTCCTGAGCTCAAGTGATCTACTCGCTTCAGCCTCCCAAAGTGCTGAGATTAGAGGCATGAGCCACCATGCCAGCCTTTGATTCCTTTTTATCTACTTTTTTTTTAAGAGACAAGGTCTCACTCTGTTGCCCAGGCTGGAGGGCAGTGGGGAGATAATAGCTCAGTGCAGCCACAAACCCGTGGGCTCAAGCGATCTTTTCACCTCATCCTCCCAAAGTGTTGGGATTACAAGCACGAGCCACCATGTCCAGCCCCAACCTTTACCTTTAAAGTTTCGAGCTCAGCCCGTGTTCCTCTGCTCTTCTCAAATACACTAAATCCTTTGGTGATTTCTTTCAGTCTCGTGGCTTTAAACATCATCCATATATCCCAAATTATTTCTGGCCCAGAACT
Source organism: Cacajao melanocephalus (assembly GCA_963573385.1). NCBI lineage: Eukaryota > Metazoa > Chordata > Mammalia > Primates > Pitheciidae > Cacajao > Cacajao melanocephalus. Next base: position 13,081 of record CAUYLG010053249.1, on the reverse strand, counting down.
TTCACCTGAACTCCAGACTCACTAAACTACTCACTCAATTTCTCCATTTGGATGTCTAATATATATATGTTGAAATTCACATGGCCAAAACTTGACTCCTGTCCTTCCACCCCACTCCTGACTTGTTCCTCATGCAGTCTTCCATATGGCAGCAAATTTCAACTCCATTTATCCAGTTACTCTGGCCTAAAACCTTGAATTTCATCCTTGCATGCTCTCTCTGCAGTGGCATGATCTTGGTTCACTGCAACCTCTGCCTCCCGGGTTCAAGTGATTTTCCTGCCTCAGCCTATGGGGTAGCTGGGACTATAAGCACACACCACCACACCTGGCTAATTTTTTATTTTTAGTGGAGATGGGGTTTCACCATGTTGGTCGGGATGGTCTCAAACTCCTGACTTCAGGTAATCTGCCCACCTCAGCCTCCCAAAGTGCCAGGATTACAGATGTGAGCCACCGTGCCTGGCCATTGTCTGACTTTCTGTATCCTATCCACCAGAAAATCCTGTTGACTCCATCATCACAATGCATCCAGAATCCAACCACTTCTATCACTTCTGCTAACAATAAACACCCTGGTCTAAGTCATCATCATCTCTCCCCAGGATCAAGCCACAGCGCATTGCAGTTGGAGGATGGATGCCCTCTAGGTAAAGGGGATTTGAGCAGGGCGCTGACAGCATCGACTCCAGAGACAGCACACGGAGCTGCACCTACCACCTGGCTCTCCATGTTAAAGTCTTTTGCCTTGCAGTACAGATACTCACACATTCAAGAAACATTGTAAACCAAAAAGTATCTGAGACAAGTCTCAATCAATTTAGAAGTTTATTTTGCCAAGGTTGAGGACACGCCTGGTAGACAGCTCTGTGCCTTTCTCCAAATATGATTTTGAGGGCTTCAATATTTAATGGGGAAAAGCAAGCTGAGGGTAGGAGGAAGAACAAGGAGGGTATGGTCACATTCCTGAATCCACACGTTGCAAGAGAAAAGGAGCAGGTAAGAGAAAAGTTGATTATGTGTCCCTCTTGCTCTCAGTAAATTGTCGCTTTCCACAAGACAAGGTAAACATAGAGTGAAGACATTTAACCTTTTATCTGTTGCTATCTGCTTAGTAACAAAAGGAAAGGCAGTTGCTTGCCTGACTCAGCTTTCAGCTGAATTTTTTCCTTTTGGCTTAGTAGAATTGGGGTCCTGGAGTTTTTATTTTTCTTTCACAATATCCTAAGCACCTAATCCATGCCATGTGCTCTTCTAGACACTGTGGACAAAGGAGTGAGCAAAGCATGCAAGATTTTTGGGGCTCATGCATTTGCCCCCTCACGTTCTAGAGGGGACAATGACAAGCCTGGACTCAGCAGTGACCAGATTGATTCTTTTGCATTGTGCATGTGAGATCCAGAATTATTTTAGTTTCTTCCTTCTTACTCTGGATATGAATTGGTCTTTAATTAAATAGGAAAAATAGGCTGGACACAGTGGCTCATGCCTGAAATTCCAGCACTTTTGGAGGCTAAGTTGGGTGGATCGCTTGAGTTCAGGACTTTGAGACTAGCCTGGGTATTATGGCAAAACCCCATCTCTACCAAAAAATACAAAAATTAGCTGGGTGTAGTGGCATGCACCTGTAGTCACAGCTACTCGGGAGGCTGAGGCAGAAGGATCACTTGAGCCCAGTTGAGGCTGCAGTGAGCCGTGATTAGGCCACTGCATTCCAGCATTGGTGACAGAGTGAGACCTTGTCTAAAAAATATACATATATATGAAAAATGAACATATATACATATAACATATACATGTGTATATATTAATATGTATTTGTGTATATGTGTGTGTGTGTATATATACATAAATATAGGAGAAAATCAAAAAAGTTTTATAGGTCTATGTACATATTTCTAGTTTCTGGTATATGTGTATATATATATCTATGTATGTATACACATACATACTTACCTCTAAAAGTTGGAAGGCCTCAAGGTAGACCCTGGCCTAGACCACCAGCTTTTCTTCTTTCTTCATCTGCTGATTTCCCTAGCTGATCTCACCCAGTCCCATGGCTTTAAAATCCACATGCTTATTTGTGGATGACCCTTGGTTAAAAAAAAGGAAGGGAAGTGCTTAGTGCTATGCACTGGCAGTAAAGGAAGACCACGAGTTCAGACTTCATTTGGGGGCACAATGTTAAAAGTGAACTTGGGGAACTTACAGCAAAACTAAAAAGGCTTTTTCCAAAGTAAAGACTCCACATAAAACATGTAGACCAGAGTGTGAAATTGAGTATCCTACCTTCTTCATTTCCCACTGGGAGAATTTAAGAATATAAACATGCTGTCTGGCCCACATGTAAGACAGCTGGGCTTCTGTGTAGTTATAGATATGCCCTAAACACCCTAAGGCTAGGGCTGTGTTCTCAACTAGGGAGAACACAGTTGCCCCCATGGAACATTTGGCAACTGACTAGAGATTTTTCTCGGTTGTCAAAATTGGAGGGGAGGCTGGGTATTGTGGCTCATGCCTGTAATTCCAGCACTTTGGGAGGCAGGTGGATCAATCACCTGAGGTCAGGAGTTCAAGACTAGCCTGGCCAACATGGCAAAACACCATCTTTACTAAAAATACAAAAATTAGCCAGGCATGGGGTAGTCCCAGCTACTTGGGAGGCTGAGGCAGGAGAATCATTTGAACCCAGGAGATAAAGGTTGCAGTGAGCCGAGATCAAGCCCCTGCACTTCAGTCTGGATGACAAAGCAAGACTCTGTTTAAGAAAATAAAACAAAAAATCAAAATTGGAGGGGAGATGCTGATGGCAACCAGATAGAGGCCAGGGATGCTGCTAAACATTCTACAATGCACGAGACAGCCCTCCAGACAATTATCTGGCCCCAAATGTCAACACTGCTAAGATTTAAAAACCCTGGGCTGAGGATAAGTCCTTTTTCTGACCCGTCCCTTCCACCTTTCCATTCTATCCTGCTTTGGAGCTCTCCTCCCTTCAATGATGTTCTAATTTAAATACTTATGACTCTATCAGTTTAGACAACTGCTTTTCACAGTCTTCATCTCAGTTTCTGTAGTAGCTAATCTGCAAAGATTGCCCCCTATAAAGCACACCTCTTGTATGTATGCCCTCAGATAGTCCTCTATCCTTGAATCTGACTCATTTTAACCAAAGGGATGTGGCAGATGTTACACAAAGCTGGATCCAGGATAATCCTTAGGAAGGCCTGGTGGCTTCTATTTTGGGAGAGTAAAGGTGCCGTATAGGAAGTCCCCATAGAAAGGCCACATGGACAGGGACAAGCTCTGAAACTGCATGAGGAGAGAGAAAGGACCTGTGCCCCAGCTGACTCCAGGCTTCCAACTATTCCTGTCATTAGACAAATGAGCCCATTGAGCCTCATGGTAACTGTAGCCACAGCAGACATCACAAGGAGCAGAAGAACTGCCCAGCTGAGCCCAGTCAGCTCACAGAATTCTAAGAGGTAACAAAACAGCTGTTGTTTCAAGCCAGGGAGTTTTGAAATAGTTTGTAATGCAGTAACAGACAAGTGAAACTGTTGCCTTATCTCTCTCTATAATGAAAAGATGGGATGAGATCATATTCAAATTCTTTTTAGATTCAGAATCCTAGATCTAAACAAAATCTTATCTGGAAGCACAATATGTGTATATCTATCAGGAATGCTTTTTGAGATGCAAGTTACAGAAAACCGAACTACACTGGTTTAGATAATAGTGGCTTCTTCCTCACATGGCAAGAAATCTGGAGCCAGGTGGTTGCCAGAATTGGTTGAGTGACTCACGGAGGTCAGAGCCAATGTTTCTGAGATTCCAGGCATTCCTGTGCTTACAGCCACATGGTCACAAGATTGCTGTTGTAGTGGCAGACATGATGTTAGCATGGAAGGGAGGAGGAGGAAGGAAGAAAGGGAAGGACCATATCAGCCACATATGCCCCTTTTTATTAAGAAAATAAAAGCTTCCTTAAAACTTTAGAAGCAGTTGGCTTCTCACATTTCATGGGCTAAAACTGGGTCATACACCAATCCATAGCTTCCAGGGAGACTGGGAAATCGAGGAACAGGATTATCATGAATGACCTTGGCCACACTCCATGGCTTGAAGTTGAGCCCATTTCCCTGCATACAAAATCAGGGTCAGGAAGACAGAGTGAGGGATGGGGTTCTGAGCCAATAACTAGCTTCTGAAATAACGTTTTTTAAAAAGCATTAAAATGCAGTTCATCTGATTGAATTACGGGAGATGGGGCATGGATTTCTATCAGCTCAACTCCCCTCCTCTTTCCTGGCTATTTTCTACTATATCCTAGATCCCCAGGGGGGCTCCAACAAAACCCCAGGTCTCCAGAGAGCCGAGTCTAAAAATCGCGCAGCTATATCTTAACAAATCTTCCTGCTTTAATATTCTAGAATCTATATAGTCAATTGATGTAATTTCTTGGGGTTATCAAGTCCTATACTTCTATTTGGTGGGATAAACATCTTAAATTTTACCATCTGCCTCAGATTGTAAGCATTTCACTTTCAGTATCATGAGATTTCATTGTCATTCTTTCATTTATCAAGGTCCTTTAGGAAACTCCCATATTTCTCCCAAGTGTAAAAACAGTAACAGAATAAAAAATATTTTATTGGCCAGGCATGGTGGCTCACACCTGCAATCCTAGCCCTTTGGGAGGCTGAGGAAGATGGATTGCTTGAGTCCAGGATTTCGAGACCAGCAAGCCATGATCAAACCATTGCACTCTAACCTGGGTGACAGAGTAAGACTCTGTCTCAAAAGATATATGTATATATTTTTTCTTGCTCATTGTTCCAGTGATCTTCACAAGTACTCTGTGAGGTAGGTATTATTACTCCCATTTTACAGATAAGAGAATGAAACTCAGAAAGACAGGAAACTGGACTACATTTACACAGTTCTGGAACTGCCACCCAAATCATCTGAGCCCATATCAAGAGCTCTTTGTACTCATTAAATTCTACAATCTCAGTCAAGCGTCATGCCTATAATCTCAGCACTTTGGGAGGCTGAGGCAGGTGGATTCCTTAAGCTCAGGAGTTTGACACCAGCTTGGGCAATATCAGAAAAACCTGTGTCTACCAAAATTACAAAACAATAGCTGGGCATGGTGGTGCATGCCTGTGGTCTCAGCTACTTGGGAGGCTGAGGTGGAAGGATCGCTTGTGCCTGGGAGGCAGAGGTTGCAGTGAGCTGTGATCGTGCCACTGCCCTCCAGGCTGGGCGACAGAAAAAAAAAAAAAGGAAAAGAAAAGAAAGAAAAAGGGCTTAAGTATTTTATATATTTAAAAATATATTAAAAAGGGAGAAAAAAATTCTAGAATTAATTAATTCCTACTGGGAGTAGAGTAGAAAAAAGTCAAATGAGGTTTTTGCTTTCCTGAGGGACTTATGTTCTAGATGAGAAAAACATTAAAAAGCACAAACTGGGACAAGTAAATAAAGCTATAACTCCAGCTAGTACATTAAGGAAAAGATACAAGGGTAAAGTGTTAAAACAGTACTGTCAGAATAGGGTGGGAGCTCCTCTCAGCCGGGTTTTGCAGAAGCTTCTCTGAGAAAGTGGTCATTTGTGCTGAAAAGTGTCTGCAGTGAGAAGATCAGGGGAAAGAGCTCCAGGTCATCAGGAAGGACTTGCATATTTGAGGCATTTTAAGGAGACTACTGTAGTTGGACTGGAGGAAGATGGGGGGAACCGTAGCCAGAGGAGAGGTCAGAGAGGAGAGCAGGAGCCAGCTTGTTCATTTATCCACAACTGGCTACTTCTCAAAGCCCACCTTCCCCAGGATGCTTTTTCAGAGGATGCTTTCACTTTTATTTCCTTTGAGGATCAAGATCTAGAAAGGCCAGACCTAAAGTCGCTGATCCTGGAAGCTATGGTTTTATGAAAGTAGGCTTGGAAGAGAAATGGAGAAAAACAATCAAGGATAAATCTTCCTAATAATCTTTCTTTCTTTCTTTTTTCTCATTTGGAAGTTGTCACTGACCAGATGAATCATTATCTTTGCAGCTAAGAATTGCTGCGTCAAGAAAATATGACACTTTATTTTATGGCACATATACTCCATCCGTAATACATCTCTCCTGGGGGTAGGGACCTGGTGCAATGACATATGCTCCAAAATAGGAATGGAGAGTCCTAATGTTCCTAGTTCCACAGCCGCAGAATTTATGGGATAAGCCCTGGCTTTCTACAGACTTGATAACTGCAAAATCACCCTAGGCTAAGGTAAACAAATGGACTGACATGTCTGCTAGCAATTAGCAATCCCACAGGATTACTGCCCTAATAAACTTAACATGTTTGGGTGTTTTTTTTTTTAATTAAGATAAAGATTGGAATTAGAAAGTTAGATGTGCTCCTTTTGAGCTAGAGCATCAGAAAGCTTCCATGGACAAGGAGAATCTTTCAGTGTGCAAGTGAGACATGGAATCTCCACAGGGATTTCAACAAACACCAAACATCATTTACAAGTTTTCTTTTTTTCTTTTTTTTTTTTGAGACGGGGTCTTGCTCTGTTGCCCAGGCTGGAATGCAGTGGTGTGATCTCGGCTCACTGCCACGTCCGCCTCCTGTGTTCAAGTGATTCTCCCGCCTCACCCTCCCAAGTTGCTGGGATTACAGGCACCTGGCACCATGCCTGGCTAATTTTTGTATTTTCAGTAGAGATGAGGTTTCACAGTGTTGGCCAAGGTGGTCTCAAACTCCTGACTTCAGGTGGTCTGCCCGCCTTGGCCTCCCAAAGTGCTGGGACTACAGGCGTGAGTTTTCCTAACAAGACACTGGGAAAGAAACTTAAGGTAATCACCTTTGCCCTTTGATGGGAGAGCTAAGATACTTTTTTAAAAAGTACAACATGATGGTGGTATAACCTGTAACAAACCAATGACTGAGGGATTGATACTGTGCAAGCACCATCCTCCCGTGCCCTCATGCCTGACGATGATTGCTATTGTCCCTTTACTAAGATGAAGGGTCACTAAAGACCCTCAAATGTTAAATACCTTGACCAGTGTCAGCATTTTATTCTGTGATCCTCAATGGAACAATAGTAAGCCATACAATAAGACGGTGATAATGGTGATGACAACTACTACTGTGAAAACAATAGCTTCTGCCACTCACTGAGCATGTATAATGTGTCAGGAGCCTGACATGTTTTATCTCATTTAGCCCTTACAACACCCATGTGAGATAGTAGTAATATAATAACAGACAATATTATAATACTACATGGTGTTATAATCACACTGAAAATAAAGCTGAGTCTAAGTGTTCAGTAACATCCCTGAGTTTACCGAGATACTTAGAGGAAGATTTAGAATTCGATGCTTTTGAATCCAGAGCATATGAGCTTAATCACTAAGCATTCAGACTCTCAAACAGCATTTGTGCCAATATGATCAACTTTCTTTTTTTTAAAGGTCACTGGAGAGCAGCCAGATGCTTCCACTGATGCCGCTTCTTATTTTGGTGGGGGATCTTTTGCGTATCTGTTGCCCAGTGACATAATCAGCGCTCACTGCAGCCTCTACCTTCTACCTTCCTGGGTTCAAGCAACCCTCCCATCTCAGCCTCTCAAATAGCTGGGGCCACACGCACGTCCCACCATGTCCGGCTTTTAAGGTTTTTTTTTTTTGTAGAGATGTGGTCTCGTTTTGTCTTCCAGGCTGATCTTGAACTCCTGGCCTCAAGCTACCCTCCCACCTCAACTTCCCAATGTGCTGGGATTAAAGGTGTGAACACCATGCCCAGTGTGATTCAGCTGCATTTCTAAGTTCACAGGTTCACAGTAAACAAATACGTCAGGCCCAGACAAAGGCAGCCTAAAGTATATTCTAACTTGGCTGTGTAGCAGTCCATATTCTACGCCATATGGAAAGGCCAGTTTGCACATTGCTCATTTTCTAGGAAAAATGCTACAAAGAAGTTCAAACTTCTTAACAAAACAAAGGTAATCACAGTCAAATTTCCCTTTTGGAAGGAAGGACGGAAAGAAGGGGAGGGGGGAAGAGAGGAAAGAGAAGAGGAAGAAAAAATGAAGAAAGGAAGAGAGGGAGGGAACATTTTCTACAGCATCCTAATGGACATCCACGAGTAAGGGAGGGCAAGGAGAAGAAACCCTCCTTTAGATTTCTGCAATGTCTGACAAAAATATTCCTAGGCTAGAAGAATTCTTGGCCAAAGATCAAGGGAGACACTCTTCTACCTATCAGCCTCTGATCAATTGGTTTTTTTTGCAAGGTACTGAGCAACCAACTCAGGACTCCAAAAGATGGACATCAGTTAGAAAAGTTTTCATCAAAGCCCTTTTTATTTTCAACTCAAAATGCCATTAAGTAATATATTGGAACACAGACCCGGTAAACCTCAGGTGCTTCCCCTCTCCTGGTCCGTGCACCCCATTCACGTGGGTCACCCTTCCACGCCAGGGCATGGGATCTGCTTCCTCAGCAGTTGCCAAGGGGATGGGTTACACAACAGGAAGAGAGGAGGAGTCCTTCCTTATGGGGGTAAACCTCGGCCAGCGGGGAAAAAAACAATGGGAAATGCAAGACGGGAGGGAGCAGAGCAGATGAATCTCTCCTCCTTTTCCTCTCCCATGGACTATTTGCAGTCATAGTTCCCCTCTGCAATCCTTGCAGAAAGAACTATGTGCAAATCAAACAAGCCTGCTGGGTGGTTCACATGTCTCCTCATGACTGGCTCAAGATACAAAGCATCACCTTGCTTCACATCTTTCCTTGCCTGGCTGGTCTTTTTCCCTCACCATCTCCTGGGTTTGAAACTGCCAGATCAAAATTTTGGTGCCTTCCACATGACTGCACAGATGTGGAACAAACTCTTTGAGCTGAGTGTCTATTTGACCAAGTTCTTGCATGTAGGATGTGAGCAGAAGTGGTATATGCAAATTCCAGAAACTGCCCTTAAAACAATCAAGTTTACACCTCTCTCTCAATACCCCTTCTCTCTCTATCCTCTTCCTCCTTCCTTTCCTCTCTCCTTCTCTCTCTTCATCCACCCCACACAATGAATGAGAAGTGACAACAGTTGGAACAATCTTGGATGCTACATATTAGTGGCATAATGGACCAGTCAATACTGTGTTTTTAAGTGAAAGAGACACAAGCTTTTATATTTGAAATAAAATTGGGCTGGGTGCAGTAGTTCATACCTGTAATAGCAGCATATTGGGAGGCTGAGGCAGGGGAATTGCTTGAGCCTAGGTGTTCAAGACTAGCCTGGGCAACATAGCAAGACCCCATCTCTATATAAAAATCAAAACAAAATGAATAATAATAATAAATTTGCATTAGACACATTAAGCTTTGCCTCAGGCTCTACTTTCTAAAGAACTCAAGCTAAAAACAATCATAATTAGCATTTTGTTTGACAGCTCTCTTCTGGTAAGAACACCTTTTTTTTTTTTTTTTTTTTGAGATGGGGTCTCCATCTGTTGCCCAGGCTGGAGTACAGTAGCATAATCATGGCTCACTGCAGCCTCAATTTCCTGGACTCAAGTGATCCTCTCACTTCAGCCTCCCAAGTAGCTGGGACTACAGGTGTGTACCACAGCACCCAGCTAATTGTTGTTTTTATTTATTTTTTGAAAGGGACAGGGTCTCATCATGTTGCTCAGGTGGGTCTCAAAGTCCTGGGCTCAAGCAATCCACTCACCTTAGTCTCTCAAAGTGTTGGGATTATAGGTGCAAACCAACGCACTCAACTGAGGGCACTTTTTTGAATTCTACTAGAAGTCCCAGCTACACTAGAAGTGCTGCTCTGATCTAGGAGGATAAGTATATCTGAAAATAAATCATTCCATGGTCAAGCATACAGACATAACTTGGACCCCAGCTTTTCCCTCTGCAGGGTGACGTTCTTTTATGTCTGAGATGATGGACAGATGACATCCGAATGCAACTTCTTTCCTTCTCTTTGGAGTATTGAGCAGTTGGTTGCCTCTATTCTCAAATAGGAATATGACAAAGACAGAAAGCATGCTCAAATGCTCACGATGTAGAGAAAGATAGAAGTCTTAAGAACTTCTCAGGCTTCCATCCTCTCCCTGGTAAAAATCATTAAATTAACTCTTAGGAATGAGCTAGCCCAGACCTGTCATGCTAGGGTCTTGCATGTTCAACTCTTGCAACATGAAAAGAAAGACCCTACAGGGCTGGAATAATACAAAAACCCTACAAAATAATAGAACATGTTATTAGAAACAGTTATATAAATTCTAGTATAGCCACATAATGCCATACTAGATAGTCATTCAAAATGATGATAAAGATTTCTATTTCTTGGCCGGGTACGGTGGCTTGTCCCTGTAATCCTAGCACTTTGGGAAGCGAGGTTGGTAGATCACCTGAGGTCAGGAATTCAAGACCAGCCTGGCCAACATGCAAAAACCCATCTCTATTAAAAATATAAAAATTAGCAGGGTGTGATGGCACATGCCTGTAGTCCCAGCTACTTGGGAGGCTGAGGCAGGAGATTCTCTTGAATCCAGGAGGCACAGATCGCAGTGAGCCAAGAATGCACCACTGCACTCCAGCCTGGACATCAGAGCGAGACTCTGTCTCAAAACAAACAAACAAACAAGCAAACAAACAAACTTCTATTTCTTGACCTGAAAAAGAAGCCCATGATACATATTATCTGACTTTTTAAAAAACCATGTTACTAAATGCAGTAAGATGGTGTCTATATTCTAGAATAATCATTCTCCAAGTGTGGTCCCTGGACCAGCAGCCTCAGAATCACTTAGGAACTTGCTAAAAAATGCAAGTTCTTGGCCTCATCTCAAATCCACTAAATAAGAAACTCCAACAGCTGAGTCCAGCAAGCTGTTTTAATCAACTCTCCAGGTGATTTTGATGCACGCTAAAGATTGAAAAACAGTGGTTTAGAACAAAGAGAAGGTTGCTAAACATATTTGTAGGGGATAAGTAAGAGCCTTGTCTCCCCTTTGTTATTCTATGTTATTCTAACAAAGCCTAGTACCAGGGGTATTAGGTAGAGTGGTCAGTAATAGAAAATCCCAGCTCGGATGGTCTTAAACAATTGGTGAATTTGTTACTTCACATAAACTTGGATAGGGCAGGTTCCAGATCCTGTATTTAAGGCTCCATCTCCATTTGTTCTGATTCTTTCATGGATTTGCTTCATTTTCGGCTGTTGCATTTCTAGGCATCACATCTAGACATACAACATTTGGAGGTAAAAAGGGGCTGTCTCTGCTGGAGTCTCTTTAGGAGTAAAAAACCTTTCCCAGGAGCCCTCCTCTCCAGAGCTATGCCACTGTTGCTCGTATCTCACATTTTATTAGCCAGACTGGGTCACATGCTCATTCCTAAACTAATTGCTGGTGAGAGGAATAAGAAAGTCCTGATTAGGGCCAGGCGAGGTGGCTCACACCTGTAATCCCAGCACTTTGGGAGGCAAAGGCTGGAGGATCACTTGAGGTCAGGAGTTTGACACCAGCCTGGCCAACACAGTGAAACCCCGTCTCTACCAAAAAATACAAAAATTAGCCGGGTGTGGTGTTTCCCGCCTGTAATCCCAGCTACCTGGGAAGCTAAGGCAGGAAAATTACTTGAGCCCAGGAGGTGGAGGCTGCAGTGAGCCAAGATCACACCACTGCAGTCCAGCCTGGGCAACTGAGAAAGACTCTGTCTCGAAAAAAAAAAAGAAAGAAAGAACGAAAGAAAGAAAGCCCTGATTAGCTTAGATGTATCAAGATTCACCACTAAGCTAGGGATAAGATCACCTTCCCTGTTGAACATGCTGTTCAGGATGCATGCTGAACAAAACTGAGGTCCTGCTAGAAAGAAGGAAAGGGAAAAAGAATAGTTTGTTTTTGTTTTTTTTTTCCCCGAGACGGAATTTCTGTCTTGTTGCACAGGCTAGAGTGCAGTGGCACAATCTCAGTTTGTTGTAACCTCTGCCTCCTGGGTTCAAGCAATTCTCCTGCCTCAGCCTCCCGAGTAGCTGAGATTACAGACATGCGCCACCACATCCAGCTAATTTTTGTATTTATAGTAGAGATGGAGTTTCACCATGCTGGTCAGGCTGGTCTTGAACTCCGACCTCAGGCAATCCACTCACTTCGGCCTTCCAAAGTGCTAGCATCACAGGCATGAGCCACCGTACCCGGCCTGAAAATGGCTTTGGGGTAAACAACAAACTGCCTGCTACATTTGATCTAGACTCAAAACAGCTTTTCTATATTTTTCTATAAAACCAATGACAGTAACTTGTTAGGTGTGTTTAGAAAAATGGGACTTGCTAGTTTTGTTTTGTTTTGTTTCTAGCCATTTCCTGTTTTGGAAATGACTCTTGAGTTTCAAGAGGAAGAAAAATTATGTCATACAAAGTTTTCTTTCTTTTGTTTTCTTTTAAGGCAGCTTCAAAGACTGACAACACCGAGGGCTAGCAAGACCCCGCAACAACGGAAAATCTTACACATCGCTGGTACAAACACTTTGAAAAACTGTTTGGTATTATCTACCAAAGTTAAATATTCATTTATTCTATGACTGAGCAATTTCACTCCTAGGAATTCTGAGAGACATGTGTACATGGGTGTGCCAAAAAAAAAAAAAAAGTCCATAACAGCTTTCTTCACAACAGCACCCAACTGGAAACAATTTACATGTGTATCAACAAGAATGGATGGATTAGTTGTAGCAGAAGCACAGAAAGAAATATGACACAACACTGAAAATGAACAAGCTGCTGCTACTTCCAACAGCATGAATGTGTCTCACAGAGATAAGATCAAATGAAAGAAGTCAGACATAAAATAACAGATACCATATGATTCTATTTATATGAAGTTCAAAAACAGGCAAATTCAATCTAAGGTGATAGAAGTCAGGATAGTTGTTACCCACACTGAAAAAGAAAAATTTCAGAGATGGTCTTGCCTCACCAGACCAATAGACTTTTTAATCAAAGCAGTGTATAGTTGCAAAAAAAAAAAAAAAAAAAAAAAGGTTAAATTTACTTGCGGAATAAAATGCCCAAATA